>CAUYUJ010020604.1:218099-245337 GCA_963575745.1 Prorocentrum cordatum | reverse complement strand
GGCGTGGACGTGCCGCCCGTGGACATGGACGCGCTGGGCGCTGCTCCGGCGGCGTCGGACGCCGAGGGGCCCGAGCCCGGGCAGAGTCGCCGCGCCGTGCGCTCGAGAGTGGCCTGCTGCGTCTGTGCTCGTCTCCACTGGGCGGACGAGCTGCAGCGCGTGCACTTCTGGCAGCAGCCGGACCGCGCCGGGGAGCGTTCGCTGCTCTGCGACGAGGTGCCGAAGCGGCCCGCGCGCGCCGAGCTCGAGGCGGCGCGGGGAGAGGCATCGGAGGCCGCGGGCGCGCAGGCGCAGGCCATGCGCCTGACGCAGCGGCAGCGCGCCCACGCGCTCCTGGACCCGGCGCGGTACTACGCCCGGTGGCGCTTCGTGCGCGAGGGCCCCGACGGCGCCGAGCACCCGGGCGGCGTCCCCCTCGAGGAGCTGGAGGCGTCCGCAGTGCGCGACCCTGGCACCGACGGGAAGCTGTGGCTCTTGCACAAGAAGTGCTTCAAGATTGACAAGCGCGAGTCAGACGGAGTGCTCGTGGCCGACGCGACGCAGAAGGTGCCCATCTGCGCGGGGTGTCGCGGCGCGCTCACCAAGAGTTTGCCCACGATGCCGCCCTGCGCGCTGGCCAACGATCTCTGGATCGGTCGGCTGCCACCGCCGCTGCGGAACCTCACGCTGGGCGCGAAGCTTCTGCTGCCCATCGCGCGGGGCATCGTGCGGCGCTTCAACTGCAAGACCGATTCTGGCGAGTGGGCTCCAATTGACCAGCAGATCAAGGCGTACGTGGGGAACTTCGTGGCGTTCCCGCAGGCGGACGGCGGTCGGCAGGTGCTGTCGCTGCCGCCGCGGGAGAGCGATCTCGTCGAGTTTGTGCAGATTGTCTTCGCGGGTTCCGATCCCGCCACCCTGCAGAAGGCGCGGTTGGAGGAGCTCGGCGTGCCCCTCGACGATTTCAAGCGCGCTTACGATTACCTCCGCGACACGAACGAGCAGTACGCCGC
This sequence comes from Prorocentrum cordatum, assembly GCA_963575745.1. Taxonomy (NCBI): domain Eukaryota; class Dinophyceae; order Prorocentrales; family Prorocentraceae; genus Prorocentrum; species Prorocentrum cordatum. Next base: position 244,345 of record CAUYUJ010020604.1, on the reverse strand, counting down.
AGTGCGGTGGACGAAGAGGCAGCGCGAAACTTTGCGGACCCCGAGGGCGACGGCGATGGCGACGGCTCCTCGCTCCTGGGCCTGCCTCGCTGTCTCGCGGCGTGCGTGGCCGTGGGGGGTAAGGGTGGCGACGCTCGCCAGGAGGGCCCGGCCGATGCCGTGCAGCCCGGCGTGGGCTCGGCCCCGCCGAAGCGGACGAGTGCAGGCGCTGCGAGCGCGGAGGGCGACGCGAACGCGGCGTCAGACGGCGGGGGCGAGGCAGGGGGCGAGGCAGGGGCCAGCGGCGAGGACGCTACTGGCGCCGGTGGGGAGGATGCAGAGGGCGACGAGGGCGAGGCTGGCGAGGGAGAGGGCGGCGAGGGTGTCGAGGAGGGCGAGTACTGCGCCGCCGTCGCGGACGCCGACATCATGGCCGATCTGGACAAGCAGTGGGCGACTGTGCACCTCAGCCTCCAGAAGGCGGAGGAGATTGCGCGCGAGAAGCAGCGCGCGGAGGCAGAAACGCGGCAGTTCGACGGCATGGAGAATTTCCAGGACCGAGATCTCGACCGGCGCTTGGCGGAGGCCGCGGAAGAGGCCCGCAAGGCTGCGAAGTTGCTCACAAACTGCAAGAAGGAGGCGCTCACAAAGAAGTTGGAGCAGACGGAGCAGAAGATTCAGGCCACGCGGCCTCCTCCAGGAGTTGCCGGGAAGCGCGCGGCCGGCGGCGGCGGCGGCGGCGGCGCGCCGGCCGGGGGCGCCGAGGCCGGGGGGGCGAGGCGCGCGGTGCGGGTCGTCGTGCCCACTGGAACGGAGCCTGTCAGCATGTTCTCGCCCGGTTTCTGGAGCGCCTTCGACCCTGTCGCGTTTCCGTATGGGGACGGCGTCTTCGGACTCGAGAGGGACGCAAAGTTGACGTACGACGAGTGGTGCCGGGGCCTCATGGCTCGCGAGGAGCTCGAGTACGTGGTCCCCGACGACGTCTCGGCGCCCGACGCTGCGCGGGCGCCCGCGCCCGACGCTGCGAAGGCGCCCGCCGAGTCTGAGTCGCCCGTGCCGCGCTGGCGTCGCCACGCAGACCTGCTCACGGCCCAGTATTGCCTCTGGCGCAGAAAGGCAATCAGTCAGTCGGCCAGGTTATTCGTGCGCAAGCAGCGCCTCGGGGAAAGCATCGCGGACCTCGCCGCTTTGTCGCCGGAGGACCTGGCGCTGGTCGTGGCCGAGCTCGGCAGGGGGGCGGGCCTGAAGCAGGCCCTGGGCCACGAGGGCGTGCCCCGGAACGTCAAGAGCGCGCTGCGCAGCATGCTGCTCAGCACCCGCGATGTCGTCGGCTCCGACGCGCACCGGACCACGCTGCGGCACATCAGTACCAGCTACACCCGGCTCTTCGGTCCGCCCCTGGTGTTCACGACGCCGAACATCGCGGACACTCGGAACCTGATGGTGTCCCTGATGTACGAGGGCGCCTCCGTGCAGCAATGGCGGCTGCTGGAGGAGACTGCTCCCGTGATGCCCTCGACTCGGGAGATGCTGCGGCGGGTGGCCGCAGACCCGGTGTCGCAGGCCATGGTCACGAACCTCATGCTGGAACTGTTCCTGGAGCATGTCGTCGGCGTCACGCCGCAGCGCGGGTCCACGGGCGTCTCCGACGGCGTGGCCGCCACGGGGGCGTGTGGAGCGTTCGGGCTCGTCCGCGCGTATTTCGGCCCCGTGGAGTCGCAGGGGCGCGGCGGCATCCATCCGCACATCCACCTGTGGCGCCTGCACCCGATGACTGGCGCGTTCCTCGCGAAGCTGCGCGCGGGGGACGTCGATGGCCTCGAGGAGCGTCTGAGGAAGTGGAGGGAGGCCGTGCTCGCCCGGGTTGGCAGCGTGCAGTTCGACGCGGCGGAGGAGGTGGGCCGGCAGCTGGGCTGGGACGGGCGGGACGGGCGGGAGTGGCTGCCGCCGCTTCCGCTCGCCCCGCGGGATCGACGTCTCGCGTTCGCGGACGGGAAGCTGGAGGAGAGCGACCTCTCCTTGCAGTACCATACGATCGCTGGCGCCTCGCGCCGCCAGCTCGGGAAGCTTCTCAAGCCGGAGTACGACGCGGGGCGCCGCTCTGTCCGTGTTGACAAGAAATTGTCCACAGAAGAGCTGCGGAACGAGGTTGCGGCCATGATGAAGATCGATCTCGCAGAGGAGCGAGCGATGCTGGAGGAGCAGCCCGCAATTGAGGGTCCGCGCCGGCAGCGCCCGTTCGCGCCGATGGCAGATCCAGAGCCCGATCCCCATGAGCAGCGGGCACAGTACCCGGCGGTCTTTGGCGAGCCTCTCACGGGTGCGCACGTGACGCTGCAGCCGCAGTACCGCCGCAAGCCTGTGTACCGCGAGCGCGCGGGCGGCACCGCGGCCATGCACTTTGCGGACCGCACGGACGAGGAGGCGCGCACCTGGGCGGGCTGCTTCGCGCGGGACGCGCGCAAGTGTATCATCCGTGGCCACCTGCACAGGTGCGGTCCCACGTGCTGGAAGCACAAGACGAACGACGATGTGCCTCAGCACTGCAAGGTGTGCCGGCTTGGCTTCTACCACTAGTACGAGACTGCGGTGTACAGCCACCCGTCCAGGAAGCGCCCGGCCGCCTCTCTCGTCTGGCGGCGCCTGCGCAAGGGGAAGGATTTGTTGCTTCCGGAAGGTGCGAAGGTTCAGTACGCGTGCGGCCCGTTGGAGGAGGGGCAGTGGAACCCGCCTGGCGAGCGCCTGGATCTGGGCGACGTTCCGGCGGAAGGCTACGGCCCGTGGGCGCACCGCTGCAACCGGTACGGCAGAGCTGGTCGCGTCGACGTGGTGCGGTACCACCCGTACCACGGGAGCACGAACCCTGTGGGCCAGGTGTGTCTGCGGAGCAACCTGGACGTTCAGTGTCTGGACCGCGTGGTGCTCGACCTGCCCGGCGACGACAGCGTCAGGGGCGCGTCCGCGGCCGACGGCGACCCGGCCGTGCCGCCGCCTCCGGAGCCTGGTGCGTTCGCCGAGCCGGTCGGCGTCGCGTCGGAGGCGCTGGCTGGGGCCGAGACTGGCGGCACCGGTTGCGACGAGGGCGCCGGGCAGAGCGGAGGTTCCGCGGGTTCAGGGGTGTCGGCCGCAACGCAGGGCGGGGGCGGAGCGGGCGAGGGGTCGGCGCGCGCGCCTGCGGCGGGGGGGGCGCGCCTGCCCGTGGGCCGCCGCCTCGGCCTGCCCCGGGGAGGAGGCTTGCTCGGCGGGGCCCCGACCACCACGATGGACGATCCCGACGCGGGGGACATCTGGGACATGGGTGGGGGCGATGAAGATGTGTTCGATTTGGCCGATGCGTATGACCTGGGTCCGCCGCCTCCGCCGACGCCAGAACAGAGCGGCGGAAAGCAGGCAGTCGGGCCAGCAGATCCACCGGGCGAGGACACCGCGAGGTTCTGCGCGGCTTCGTGTTACGACGGCAGCCGGCCCGGGTTCGTGTTCAAAAACGGGGAGCAGGGCCTGGGCTACTACAGCGACGGGCGCGCGGAGCGCGAGCTGGCAGAATCAGCCGTCGAGACAGAGCCGAGGTCGCGGGCGCCGGGCCGCGCCGCATCGAGCGCTGCGTCTGGCGGCCCTGCATCGAGCGCGCCCGCCTCGCCCGCCGCCTCCGCGTCAGCTGCTGGCGCGAGCGGCAGCGGTCCGCCCGGCAGCCTGCGGGAGCACGTTTTGCACTCGCTGGAGGCCGTGTTCATGGGCGCCATCAATATGGCGCACTACCAGACGGACTACACGACCAAGGCGGGGCCGATCGCGGGAGACCTCGGAGTGCTGCACGCGCAGAGCACCGGGTTGGAGTGGCTCCGACTCCAGCAGAGGGCGGAGCGGGAGGCGGATGAGGCGGCGGAGGAGGAGGGCAAGGAGGACGTCGACGGGGCACGGGCCGCTGCTGTCGCTCGTCGCAGCGGCTGGGGCGGAGTGCTCGACTCTGCCAGGCGAACAATCATCAAGCTCACGACCAGCTCGCACCGGGCGCTCCTGAAGAAGTTGCCCGAGATGATGTTTCAGATGCAGTATGGCCACGAGTGCTACTGCTCCCATGACACCTGGACTCTGTATTGCAAGGGGATCGCGGCGCTGGCGTTCCAGGCAAGCCACGCCGTTCACGAGAAAAGGGACGACTTCTGGACCGACCCCCGCGCAGAGGACATCGAGGTGGACCAGCCGGCCGCGGGAGAAGAGGACGGCGAGGGGGGGGGCGGTATCATGGATGCGCTGGGCGAGGGGCGCGCACCGCTTCGCGCCGAGGTCGTCAACGGCGTCGTCGGGGAGGGCGCGGGTGCCGGTGCTGCTGGGGAGGGCCAGCCCGAGCAGGAGCAGCAGCAGCAGGCCGTCGAATACCGGGCACGGCAGGAGCACGACATGAAGATGGACTGGCTGCATCGCGGCGACAGGGAGCCCCTGAAGTCCAAGGGCATGTACCATTACGCCATGTACGTGTACACAGCTCAGGCCAACCCGCTCCACTTCGACGCGCAGGACTTCGAGACGTACGCGTTCGCAGACTCGCACCCGGCCGCCGCCTCCCGAGTGCAGAAGCTTCGCGTCGGCGCGCCGTTCAGGGTGCCCAAGTTCTTCGGCTTCGCGATGCCTTCGAAGGAGAAAGACAAAGAGGTGAACGCGCTGTTCAAGTCTGTGATCTTTCGTCCGTTGCAGCCGGCTGAGAAGGGGGCGGCGGCCTGGGCGCCCTACAGGGCCGGTGTCGACGCGCTCGGGAAGCATGAGCCTGCCTGGGAGGAGTGGTGGGCGAAGCAGGTGGCGTTGTCCAGGCAGTACGAGGAGTGCGAGCGGCGAGCTGGAAAGTGGTTCACGATCGAGGACATCGATGTGAACCGGGGCCCAGACGAGCGTCCAGGCCACTTTGCACAGCGCCCAAGCGCCGCCGAGTTCATGGCGCGCTGGACCGTCCAGGTCGCGACGAACCTCGACGTGGAGGCGGAGGCGAAAGGGCGGCCGCGAACGAAGGTCCGTCCGGAGGCCAAGGACTTTGTGTACTCTGAGCTGGAGCCAGCGGAGAATCGGCCTGCCGGGGAGGCGGACGAGGAGGAGGGGGCGGGCGCTGGTGGCGGAGCCTTCGACGGTTTTGCTGAGGAGGTGGACGAGGGCGAGGCGGACGAAGCGTGGGCGGCGCACCGACAGAAGGCCAGGTTCGCCGTGCCGGATAGCGAGGTGCCCGCGGTGGCCCAGTTGGAGCAGATTCGTGGGTCGTCACAAAGCCTGGTCTATAAGAACATCTTCCTTGAGGGTTATGCGAAAGACCATAAGCCGCAGCCTGCTGCCGCGAGTACTGGAAGGACGACCGGCTTCGGTGGTCTCGACTTGGACGACTCTCAGTTCGAGGAAGGCAAAGCACAGCAGAGGGAGGCGTTCCGATACAGGAAAAAGGGAGCTGAGGGCTTGCCTGCGGATGGCGACGGGGGGGGCGGCCTCGTGGGTTCGGCGCCTGCCGTGATCGTGCCTGGTCGGCCGCCGGCGCCCGCGGTTGCCGGCGACGAGAAGCGGCCGCCGCGGGCGCGCGACATCGCGCAGAGGCTGTTGGACGAGTGGGCGACCAGGGCGGTCAACCCGGTGACGTTCAATAAGGAGCAGAAGGCGGTGGTCGCCCTGGTCGTGGGCCAGGTGGAGGCCATCGTGGCATACGAGGAAGACCTGAGCAGCGGAAAAAGCCCCAAGCCAGTGGAGCAGATGGCTCTCCTGTTGCACGGGGAGGGCGGGACGGGGAAGACGGAGGTGGTGAAACTGCTGCGGCGTCTGTTCGCCGAGGTGTTCGGCAAGGGATCGGAGATCGCCGTGGCCTCGTCGAACAGCGCTGCGCGCGTCATCGAGGGGGAGACGATCCACAGCGGCTTCGGTCTGAGCGGCCAGCAGGCCTTGACCATCGCTAGGCTCTCCGGGCAGAAAGTCGAGGATGATTTCGTGGACCGCATGAGCGCTCTCAAGGCCGTCATCGTGGAGGAGGTGTCCATGGTGCCGCCTGCGCTTCTCGGCGCTGCATCGTTTCGCATGTGCAAAGCCCGTAAGGCGACACACAATTGCGATGTGGATCTGTACATGGAGCGGGGCCACATGTTCGGGAAGGCTCCGATTGTCATGTTCCTGGGTGACTTTTATCAGCTGGGCCCTGTCAGCGGCAAAGGCAAGAGGTCTTCCCTGCTGCAGCGTGAGGCGCCCGACCAGTGGGTTCACGTCCGCAATGGGCAGTCCATATTCTTGGACGGCGTGACCCACGCGATGTTTCTGTACGAGACGCACCGCTTCAAGGACAGGCTCGTTACTCCGCACGCGCCCTGCCCTTTCATGCCGGGGTTCTTGAAGACCATGAGGGAGGGCAAGAAGTTGACGGCCGAGCAGAAAAGGGTGGTGCAAGGGTGGGTGGTCCGACCTGGTAAGAACGACAAGCGGCTGCAGGACCCCGCTGTCAAAGACGGGTTCGAGATGGGCATCGCCTGGGAGGCCGTGCACAGGCAGATGCAGTATCGGGCCGTGCGAGAGGCCAGGGAGAAGGGGCAGATGCTGCTGTACGTACAGGCCGTGGACTTGCCTCCAGACCCCACGGCCTTCGGTAAGGAGCATTACAAGGCCATGCTGCAGGTGCCGAACGTGAACAACACTGGTCACCTCATCGGCATGTGCCCGCTGTACATCGGCATGCGTGTGCGGCTGACCGTGAAGTTGTCGGCGAAGCACCAGATCGTCCAGGACGCCGTGGGGGTAGTCAAGGACGTGCGGTTCCACCCGCGAGAGTTCGAGACGCCGGGCGCGGATTGGCGCGAAAAGAAGCCTCACGACGCCCACCGGCTCGGTTATTATCGATGCAAACGTTTGCCTCGCGGTGTCCTCGTCAAGTTTGATGACTTCACGGAGGACCTAGGGTTCGGAGCAGGGGTCGTGCAGATCGCGCCGCACAGGGCGTCCTGGGAGTGGAACCATCACTACGAAGACGATGGCGAGCGAAAGCTTCGGAAGGTGAAGGTTACGAGGTACCAGATCCCGTTGCTGCCAGAGAAAGTTCGCACCGTGCAGACGGCGCAGGGCTTGGGCATGGATGCGGCCACATGGTGCTCCAGAAGCCCATGAACATGGGCGCCGATGACTGGTGGCTGCACCTGTACGTCATGCTCAGTCGCGTTCGCGTGGCCCATCGCGTCCTCGTCTACAACCTGCCGCCCTGGGAAATCCTGCAGCGGGGCCCGCCCCAGTACGTCCGCGAGGGGGTCCAGCGCTTCGAAGGCAGGATTTTCAAAGCGAGTTACGAAATCGCCAAGCAGAGGGCGCAGGAGTACGGCTGGGACGTGGGGGAGGGGCCCGCGGGACGGGGCAACCCGGAGTCGAGCTCGGCGCCCGCGCCGCCGACGGTGCCTCGGGCGTCGCCGCCAGGCCCGCCTCGCGCCGTGGGGAGCTCAGCGGGTGTCGGTGACGAGGTGGGCGACGACGACGACGACGACGCCACTGGATCAGCGCCTTCGGACGGGGAGGTGGCCCCTGCGGCGTCTGTGCAGACGCCTCTGCCCTCGCATGCGCTGCGCCCGGGCCAGGCTCTGACGGTGCCGCCGGCAGTCATTGCGCCGGACGCGGGGCCTGCGGGGCGGGGCAGGGGCCGCGGCCGCGGCGGCGACGCGACGGGGGCCGCAGATGCGGCGGCGGCACCGTCCACTGGGAGCGCTGCTTCGCGGGGGCGTGGCGCGGGGGTGCCGGCCGCGGCGCCGGTAGGGGCACCGTCGTGCCGAGGGATCTTTGGGGGGAAATGTTTCGCACGGCGGCGACTGTTGGCGATGGTGCAGAGCCGCCAGAGCTGCGCCAGCTGGACCGGGATCTGTGCATGGCAGCTTACGGCGTGTCCCAGGAGGAGGTCACCAGGGAGCTGCAGTGGCACTGCGGCCGCGGCTCTCTCGTGGGCATCGCAAACCTCGACAATACTAGCTTCGTGAGCTCAGTCGCGCAGGTGCTGCTGCGCCTGGCTCCCTTCCGTCGGCTTCTCCACGAGCACGGCCGGTGCCCTCTGGGTGCAGACTCTTGCGCGGCGTGCGCGCTCGGAGCTCAGGCCGCGGCTCTCTCTGTACAGGGGGTCGACGCCGTCGCGCCACTCGCTATAGCCGCGCGCAAGGGGCTCTTTGGTGAGCGAGAATTTGCAGAATTCGATCAGCAAGGGAGACCGAAGCAATGCGACGCGTCAGAGTTCTTCCTGGCCGCCCTCCATGCCGTTACCGCGGCCGAACACCCCGTTTGCACGGCAGGGGGGGCTCACGGGCAGCGCAGTGTGCTCCAGCAGCACGTCTGCGGCATTGCGTTTCGGCAGCGGAGGCGATGCGCCGCGTGCACAGCAAGTTCGGACAAGGGTGAAATTAAGACGTTTCTCAAGGTGGTGCCTTCCGAATTGCTCGGCCCCGACTACCGGGGGCCGTGCGATCTGGAGGAGTTGATCCGGCTGGAATTAAGGCATGTCGGTGAGCCAGGGCAAGTATGTCCGGCGCACGCTCACCTCGATGATGCTCAGAGGGCGGCGGCCGGGGTCTGTCAAGGCATCAGGGTATATACAGGCAATCGCTGGGAGCGGTCGCCGCCCGTGCTCTTCGTGATCGTGCAGCGGGGGATAGGCGAGTGGTACGACAGACGCCCTGTGCGCTTTCCTCAGATTCTGCGGCCTGTGGATTCCGAGTGCGAGTACGATTTCTCGGGGGTCGTGGTGCACCAGGGCGAAAGCGCGACGAGCGGACACTACTATGCGTATGCATCCGTGGGCGTTAACGAATACGCCAAATTTGACGACAGTACTGTCCACCTCCAGACTTGGGCGCAGATCGCCAGAAACCACCAGGTGCACATTGGCGCGTATGTGTTTGCGTATGTGCGCAGGGCGGGTCCGCGGGGCGGAGGCGGCGGGCGCGCGGCGGCGGGGTCTGCGGGGGGCGCCGGCGGCAGCGCTGGTGCGGGACCGTCTGGTGCGCTGCCGGCTCCGCCGACTGCGCCTCTCGGGCATGCAGGCGGGCGCGCGGCGGGGTCTGCGGGGAGCGGCGATGGCGGCGGCGGCGCTGCTTCCAGCACGTCTGCCGCGCCGTCTGCGCCGCCGAGTGCGACCGCCGGGCAGCAGGCGTCGGGTGGCGAGCCACCGGGCAAGCGGCGTCGGGCGGGTGGCGGGGATCCTGGCGCTGGCGACGGGGACCCCGGCGATTCGGGGCAGCCGCAGCCGCCGTTGCGCAGGGGCAAGAAGCGCGGGCTGTCCCCGCCTGCTCTGGGCAGCACGGGCGGCGAGGACGACGACGCTGGCAGGGCCTCGGGCCTCCCGTCCGCGGGCCCGGCTCCTGCCGCGGTCGAGCCAGGCGTGGGGGCGCCACCTGCCGACCGCGAGTGGCATCGCTTTACGCCGAAGACGATCGATGAAAGGAAATGTTTGGCTCGAACTTGGGGGGATGGAGTGGGTGCGCAGTGCCGCAGTTTCCCCGCGGAGGGATGCGGCGTGTTCTGCAAGAGGCACTTCGGCCAGCAAGGGGCAAAGGGGTGGCAGGGGCGCGTGGACGGGGCAATCCCGGAGGCAAAGTTGAAGGAGTTCCAGGAGCGAGCGGCGCGCAGTGCGTCGGGCGCCGTTTCTGCGCCGGTGGTTCCAGCGGCGGGGACCCTGCCCGAGGCTTCGCCCGCGGCTGCGCCTCCAGAGGTGTTCGCCCAGGGCGGCTTCGAGGGTGCGCGAGAGGCCGCCGCGTCCGAGGGTGCTGGGGATGCTGGCGCGCACTGTGGGGATTCGGCCCCGTCAGTGGGCGGTGGAGGCGGGGCGACGACGAGGATTGTGGCTGGCGTTGTCGTTCGTGTGGGCGCCGGCGCTGGCACGGCGCCCACCGAACCGCCGCGCCCTCAAGCGCGCCCGCGCATCGCCACAATCGGGATTCCGGACGTGGAGGCTCACGAGAAGGCGCAGCAGGCGAGGGAGGCGGAGACCGCGCGCAGGCGACTCGAAGAGGGCGAACGGGGCCGCGTGACAGACAGGACAGGCGTAGACCTACCCCGCTCTGATCCACACAGGTTGGGATGAGATCGCCCCTCCATGGCCGCTTGCCAGGGCGTCCCTCATTGAGTGTGCGGGCGTGCGTTTGTGTATTCGTGTGTGGGTGTATGTGTGTCTGTGTGTCTTAGTGTGCGCGTGTATGTCCGCGTGTGCACTTGAGACCCGCGCTCGCGCCTGCGACGCGGCGCGCTTCCTGAGGAAACGTGCATCCTTGTGTGTGCGTGTGTGTGTGTGTCTGTGTGCGAGCATGGCGCTGGCACCCCCGCCGCCCCCTTCCCCCTTTTCCCCCCCCCTCTCTTCGGCGCTCCGCGAGGGCGGAGTGGCTGGAGTGGAGGGAGGGCCGGCCCCAACATGGGGCGGTGCCTCCCCCCTCCGGAGCGCCGGCGGGGAGGGCGGTGGCGCTTGGGGGCGGATGGGGGGCGCGGGGGTAGAGTGCGCTGCTTAGTCGGGGAATGGGTCTGTCACCGCGTTGTCGTCTGTGCGTGGTTAGCCGCGGGTGTTCGCGATTGCGTCTGTGTGTGCGCTTGTGTGTGTGTGTGTTTGTGGTGGTGGTGGTGTGGGGGGGGCTCGCGCGTGTCTCGTATGTGTGTGTGTGTGTGTGTGTGCGCGACCGTGTGTGCGTGTGCGCGTGCGTGTCTGGGTGCTCTGCGTGTGTGCGTTTGCGCGTGTGTGTGTGTGGACCTTTGCGTGTGTGTGTGTGTGTGCGTGTGTGTGCATGTGTGTATGTGCGCATGTGTGTGGAGCATGCTGGCGTACGTGTGTGCTCTTGTGTGCTAGTCTGTGTGTGTGTGCGTGTGCTTGCTTGTGTGATATCCTCTTTGACATCCTGTTCGTTGTTCGTCTGCGCATGTGCGTGTGCGCGTGCGTGCGCGCGGTGCTGCCGCCGTCCGCGCGCCCCCCACCCCTCCCCCCTCCCCCCCCTCTGGCGCTCCGCGAGGGCGGTGTGGTTGGAGCGGAGGGAGGGCCGGCCCCAAAATGGGGCGGTGCCTCCCCCCTCCGGAGCGCCGGCGGGGAGGGCGGGGGTGCGTGGGAGCGGCAGGGGAGCGCGGGGGGGGGGGGCCGTGTTGGCTGCGGTGCGTGCGTCATCGTGTGGTCGTCAGTGCGTAGGTTTCCATGGATGCTTGCGTGTGCGTCTGTGTGCGTGGGTTGTGCGTGCGCGAGTGTGTGTGTGTGTGTTTGCGTGTGTGCGTGTGGGTGTTTGTGTGTGCCCCCGTGTGTCTATGTGCTTGTGTGATCCGTGTGCGTGTGCGCGTCCCTGTGTGTATGTGAGATGTGCTGTGTGTTCGTGTGTGCTCGTTTGCGCGTGTGTGTCGCCCTTTGCGCGTGGATGTGTTGCGTGTGCGTGTGTGTGTGAGTGTGTGCGTGTGTGTACGAAACCCTTATCCGTGTGTGTGTGTGTGTGGGTGTGTTGAGTTGTGTGTGTGTGTGTGGAACATGCTGGCGTATGTGTGCGTTCTTGTGTATGTATATGTGTTTGTATGTGTGTGTGTGTGTGTGTGTTCGTGTGTGCGTGCTTATGTGCGTGTGCTCGTTTGTGTGAGTGCCTCTTTGCTATCCGGGTTTTGGACGCTACCAAGTGGACAGTGGACGCTCGTGCTGGGGGAGGGCTACAGTGCTGCTCGTCACAGGAATCGATTTCGAGACATTAGGCGCGTCCGTTCGTCGAACCGAGAGCTCGGAACTCGGTCTGCTGCTCGAACGAGATCCGCGAAACTGTTGTATTATTCGAGTCATCCTGAGAGGTACTTTCGGTTTTACCTCGTAGAGCTCTTCGGCATCGATGAGCTAGAAATTCGGGCGCGGGATGGAGCTAGTTGGCCGACCCGGCCCCGACGGACAATGTGCGAACTTTCGGTCAGTTGGACAAACTTTGTGAGAGATCTGAATATTCGTTTAAGAACCGGTATTTTTCGCACCTGTAGTGGTTTCGGCGCGTCTGCCAATCAATTCTCAGGTCCGTAGCTATAGTATTACTATCAAAACACTTGGCGAAACCGTTGTTCGGTGACAACTAAAAACATACTTTTTCGAGGTTTCAGCTCGCGTCTCAGAAAAGCTCCTGCCATGTGTTCTAAGCAGCGCCGTGCGAGAAAAGAGCTCTACGAGCTCCCGGCGGTAACCTGGTTCACGGTTTACCGCCGGTTCCCATCTGCACTAAACTGAGGCTGGTTGGGGGGCTGCAGAGCTGGTAATCACAGTAATCGATCCGCAGACATCAGGCGCGTCTGCCTGTCGCATTTAGAGGTCTCTGAAATTCTTTTCCACATTATATATTGTTAGGAAGCTCTACGAGTCCCCTGGCGGTAAGAAAGGTTGACGGTTTACCGCCGGCGCCCAGTTAGAGTCATCTTGAGAGGTCTATAATCGCTTCGGCTACAGTGCTCCGGGTCATAGAAATCGATTGGCACACATCAGGCGCGTCCGTTAGTTCATTCGAGAGCAGAACTTGTTCTGCTGCTCGAAACAGGTCTGCGAAACATTAGTCATCCTGAGAGATGCCCTCGGTTTTCTGCACTTAACTCGGGCTGCAGGGGGGCTGCAGGGCTGGTAATCAGATGAGCTGATTCGCAGAGATCAGACGCGCCCGCCTGTCGCATTTAGAGGTCTGAACTCGGTTCGATACTCGAACTGAGTTGCGAAACTATTTGTTCTTTTGTTTTCTTGCCACATTATGTACTGTCTGGAAGCTCTACGAGTCCCCCGGCGGTAAGAAAGATTGACGGTTTACCGCCGGCGCCCAGTCATCTTGAGAGGTCTATAATCGCTTGGGCTGAAAAACTAGTCGTTCTGGAAATTCTTTTCCACATCATATATTGTCAGGAAGCTCTACGAGTCCCCCGGCGGGAGAAAGGTTGACGGTTTACCGCCGGCGCCCAGTTGGTCGACCCGGCCAGAAAGACAAAGTGGTAACTTTTGGGTCGTTTTGCAATTTTTTGAAAGATATTTGACAATTCATTTTGAGAAAGCAGATTTTTCGCACCTGTAAACGACTATGAGGGCCTCTCTGTCTTAGTATGTGCTCTGTAGTCGCACTTTTACTATCAAAACACTTGGAGGGACCATCTTCATGTCGACACGAAAAAATCAATTTTATGCTTCCAGAAGCGCTCTCTTTCGATTCTGGCCACTCTTATTACCGCGTGAAATGAGTCTACGAGGTTCCCGGCGGTGGACCAGGTTGACGGTTTCACCCGCCGGCGCCAGATTTCCGGCGTATGGAGAGCTAGTTGACACGAAAAAAAAAAGAAACTGAACTTTTCACAAAACCACCCAGGTCGTTGAAAATTTTGTTCTCGAAATTCAACCATTCGTTTGGCTCTAGTATTTTATTTGTTCGTGATATTCGATCTGATTTCTCGCTCGTCATCTTGAATCTTAGCTCGAGTCGGGTATCGTTACTGCAAACAAGCACCCTTGAGGGATCGGCCGTTTCGAGTCATCTTGATACGCGTTGTCGGTTTTTTGTACTTAACTCGAGCTGTAGGACAGCTACAGAGCTGGTAAGCACAGCTAATCGATGTAGAATGATTAGGTGCGTTCGCCTGTGAATCCAGAGCTCTGAACTCGGTTTGCTAGCCGAGCTAGGTCCGCAAACCTATTCGTATTATTCAAGTCATCTTGATTCGCACTGTCGGTATTCTGAACTTAACTCGAGATATAGGACAGCTACAGAGCGCGTATCTTAGGGGCCGGTGGTAAGGTGGTGGTACTGTACCCTGGGCGGGGTGCGGTTTTGGGGTGGAGGCGGGGGATCGTGGTAAGCACGCTGCTGATACGCACAGAAATAATCAGGCGCGTTCGGCTGTTATTCCAAACAAGAGGTCTGAAACCGGTCAGCTAGCGAGCCAGGTTCCGCAAAACTTTGTATTATTCGAATCATTTGATTAGGCGCTCTCGGTTTCCTGTATTTGAACTCGAGCATAGGGACAGCTACGAGCTGATAGTACAGAAACCGATTTCAGAATCATCAGTGTCAGTCGCGTTGTCGTCGGAATCCAAAGCTCCAGAAAATCACGAAACTGTTTCGTATTCTTTCCAGTCATCTTGAGAGTTACTGCTCGGCGTCCTGCACTTAACTCGGGCTGTAGGGAGGCTGCAGGGCGGGTAATCACAGGAATCGATTCGGAGACATCAGACGCGTCCGTCTGTCGCATTCAGAGGTCTGAACTCGGTTTGATACTCGAGTTGGGCTGAAAAACTATTCGTTCTCTGCAATTTTTTTCGACATTATGTGTTGTCAGGAAGCTCTACGAGTCCCCCGGCGGTAACAAAGGTTGACGGTTTACCGCTGGTGCCCAGTTCTCTTTCCTCTCCGGGTTTTGGACGCTACCAAGTTGGCAGCGCTTCGGAAGCGCTGCGGGGGAGCCCCCCAGAGCCCCGGAAGAGCTTCACGCGAGCTTCCGTGGGCTTGCCAGGAAGGTTTTCCGTTCTGTGTTCTCTTTCCTCTCCGGGTTTTGGACGCTACCAAGTTCCTCTCCGGGTACCTCGTAGAGCTCTTCGAAGCTGAGCTAAGAGGAATTCGGGCGCAGGGTGGAGCTAGTTGGCCGACCGCGCATTAAGAGAATGTGGTAACTTTGGGTCGAGTTTCTAATGTTTGCGCAAAAATTGAAAATTCGTTTTGAGAGCGGGTATTTTTCTCACGTGTAGTAGGTTATGCCGCGACTGCCAGTTAAATTCTCAGGTCTGTAGCTGCAATATTACTATCAAAACACTTGCTGGAACCGACGGCCGTTTCGAGTCATCTTGACGCGCATTAACGGTTTCTGCACTTCTCTCGGGATATAGGACAGAACTGATGCTTACAGAAACCAATTAGGAATCATGAGGCGCGTTCATCTGTTCGATCTACAGCTCTGAACTCGGTCTGCTGCTCGAGCTGGGTCCGCAAACTCATTTGTATTCTTCGAGTCATTTTGACGAGTGCTGTCCGCGATATCTTGAAACAAATCTCAATGTGTAGTGGGCAGCGCCGCGCAAGAAAGCTCTACGAGGCTCCCGGTGGTAACCTGGTTGACGGTTTACCGCCGGCTCCCAGTTTTGGACGCTACCAAGTGGACGCTAACAAGTGAACGCTAACAAGTAATCAGCCCTGCAGCCCTCTACAGCCCGAGTTGAGTGCAGGAAACCGACAGCACCTCTCGTGATGACTCGAACAATACGAATAGTACCTCGTAGACCAGTTCGGGCAGCAGACAGAGTTCGAAGCTCTATATGTGAAAGGCGGACGCGCCAGATGTCTCCGAATCGATTCCAGTGATTACCAGCCATGCAGCCCCCCTAGAAAGCCCGAGTTGAGTGCAGAGAACCGACAGCATCTCTCAAGATGACTCGAACAATACGAATAGTTTCGCGAGTCTAGATCGGGCAGAAAATCAAGTTCAGAGCTTTCGTTTCAACAGACAACGGCCACTGATGATCCTGAATCAGATTCTGCACGTATCAGCTCTGTAGTTGTCCTGTAGCTCGAGATAAGTACAAAAAACCGAGTGCGTCTGTGAAGATGACTCGAATAATTCGAATAGGTTTGCGGACCTAGCTCGGTTGCATACTCGAGCTCGATTGGAAAACTGTTCGTTTGTTTTGTTAGAGTCATCTTGAGAGGTCTATAATCGCTTGGGCTGAAAAACTAATCGTTCTCTGAAATTCTTTTCCACATTATATATTGTCAGGAAGCTCTACGAGTCCCCCGGCGGTAAGAAAAGGTTGGAGGTTGTACCGCCGGCGCCAGTTTTGTTCTCGAAATTCAACCATTCGTTAGAGCTCTAGTATTTTTTCCCGTGATATTCGATCTTTTTCCCGCTCGCCATCTTGATCTCAGCTCGATCGGGTACCTTTTACTGCCAAAAAGCACACTGGCGGGATCGGCCGTTTCGAGTCATCTTGATACGCGTTGGCGGTATTTTCTACTTAACTCGAGCTGTAGGGCAGCTACAGTGCTGGTAAGCACACCTATCGCACTGAGAATCATCAGGCGCGTTCGCCTGTTGAATCCATAGGTCTGAACTCGGTCTGCTAGCCGAGCTAGGTCCGCAAACCTATTCGTATTATTCGAGTCAACTTGATACGCGTTGTCGGTATTTTCTACTTAACTCGAGCTGTAGGGCAGCTACAGTTCTGTTAAGCACACCTATCGCACTCAGAATCATCAGGCGCGTTCGCCTGTTCAATCCATAGGTCTGAACTCGGTCTGCTAGCCGAGCTAGGTCACCTATTCGTATTATTCGAGTCAACTTGATACGCCTGGTGGGTATTTTGTACTTAATCCGAGCTGCAGGGCAGCTACAGAGCTGGTAGGCACATCCATCGCATTCATAATCATCAGGCGCGTTCGCCTCTTGACTGCAGAGGTCTGAACTCGGTCTGCTAGCCGAGCTAGGTCCGCAAATCTATTCGTATTATTCGAGTCATCTTGACAAACGCTCTCGGTTCGAGTCATCCTGAGAGATGCTGTCGGTTTTCTGCACTTAACTCGGGCTGTAGGGGAGCTGCAGGGCTGGTAATCACATGAGTCGATTCGCAGACATCAGACGCGTCCGCCTGTCGCATTGAGAGGTTTGAACTCGGTCTGATACTCGAACTGGGTTGCGAAACTGTTTGTTTTTTTGTTAGAGTCATCTTGAGAGGTCTGAAATCGCTTGGGCTGAAAACTAGTCGTTCTCTGGATTTTTTCCCACACTATATACTGTCAGGAAGCTCTACGAGTCCCCCGGCGGTAAGAAAGGTTGACGGTTTACCGCCGGCGCCCAGTTGGCCGATCCGACTGTAAGAGGCAATGTGTTAACTTTGGATCGTTTTTTCAATCTTTGTGCGAAATTTGGAAATTCGTTTTCGGAATTGGTATTTTTCTCACCTGTAGTGGGATATGCCGTGTCTGCCATTTAAATTCTCAGGTGTGTAGCTGCAATATTAATATCAAAAGACTTGCTGGAACCGACAGTCGTTTCGAGTCATCTTCATACGCGTTGACGGTTTTCTGTACTTATCTCGAGATTTAGGACAGCTACAGAGATGATGCTTACAGAAACCGATTCAGACTCCAGGCGCGGTCGTCTCTCCCATCGAGAGCTCTGAACTCGGTCTGCTGCTCGAGCTAGGTCCGCAAATCTATTCGTAATCTTCGAGTTATTTTGACAAGTGCTGTTGGTTTTCTGCACATAACTCACGATCTAGAATTGCGACAGAGCTGGTACGCGCATGATAGGATTCTGTATCATTAGGCACGTTCGTCTGTTGCATCGAGCGGTCTGAACTCGGTCTGCTACCCGAGCTGGTCCGCAAAACCATTCGTATTCTTCAAGTTCTCTTTGCAGGCGCTGTCAGTCTTCTGTACTTAACTGAAGCTGTAGCGAGTTGCAGAGCTAGGACGCACGGAAACCGATCCAGAATCATCAGAGGCGTTCGGCTGGAGCATCTGGAGCTCTGAACACAGTCTGCTACCCGAGCTAGATCCGCAACATTATTCGTATGCGACCGATTTTTGTTGGAACTCAAGCTGTTTTTTCTACTTAACTCGAGCTCCAGATGAGCTTGAGAGCTCTTTCGCATAGAAATATTGAAGAAAACTCTCTCAAGGTGTACCGGGTAGCCCCGCACGAGAAAAGATCTCTACGAGGCTCCCGGTGTTAACCTGGTTGACGGTTTACCGCCGGCTCCCAGTCGAAAACGCTGGCAGGCTAGTTGGCTCGAAAAATCTCGACTGAACTTTTCACAACTTTGGCTCGGTTGAAAATTATGTTCTCGAAATCTGACCATTCGTTAGAGCTCTAGTATTCTTTGCCGTGATCTATGATCTTACTGCGGCTCGCCATCTTGATATCAGCTCGATCGGGTGGGTATTACTATGGAAAAGCGTCATGGCGGGATCGACTGCTGAGTGCCATGTTGGCAGGTGTCGTCGGTTTTCTGAACTTAACTCGGGCTGTCGGCAAGCTACAGAGATGACAAGTACAGCTTCCGGATTCAGAATCATGATGCGCGTCTACATGTGGCAGGAGAGTGTTCAGAGCTGGCTATGTAAGAACTTGTCATCGAAAAACTTCTTCACATGAGTGCTACACTTGCTTGCATGGTTCGGTTTTTCTCAACTTAACTTGAGCTGTAGGCAAGCTACAGGGATGGAAAGCACAGCAAATCGATTCAGAATGATGATGCGCGTCTACATGTGGCGGAAGAGTGTTCAGAGCTGGCTATTGAATAAGTTATGATCGAAAAACTTCTTCACATGAGTGCTACACGTGCTTGCGTGATTCGTCTTTTTTTTTTTTTTTTTTTTTTTTTTTTGAAAGAGGGGGGTTTTTTTTTTTTTTTTTTTTTTTTTTTTTTTTTGAAGATTAATATAATATATAGTATATATATATATGTATATATTATATCGAATATACAAAAGATAAAAATATTCTTCCTAATGAAAACGTAGATCAGGCCCGTAGGCCAGCCACAGAGATGGCAAGCGCACTAAATCGATGTAGAATGATGATACGCGTCTAAATGTGGCGGGAGAGTGTTCAGAGCTGGCGATTGAAGAAGTTATGATCGAAAAACTTCTTCACATCAGTGCTAAACGTGCTTGCGTGATTCGGTTTCCTCAACTTAACCCGAGCTGTAGGCCAGCTACAGAGATAGCAAGCACACCAAATCGATGTAGAATGATAATGCGCGTCTACATGTGGCGGGAGAGTGTTCAGAACTGGTCATGGAAGAAGTTATGATCGAAAAACTCCTTCACATGAGTGCTACACGTGCTTGCGTGATTCGGTTTTCTAAACTTAACTCGAGCTGTAGGCAAGGTACAAAGCTCTCCAGCATATCAGCGGCTTCGGAAGAGCGTGGCAGGAAGCTCTAGGAGTCTCCCGGCGGTAACCAAGGTTGACGGTTTACCGCCGGCGCCCAGTCTGAGTTCAACAGGCGAACGCGCCTGATCATTCTGAATCGATTAGCTGTGCTCACCAGCTGTAGCTGTCCTCAAGCTCGAGTTATCTTGAGAACCGTCACCGCGTATCAAGATGACTCGAAACGGCCGATCCCGCCGGGACGCTTTCTGGCAGTGAAAGGTACCCGATCGACTGAGATCAAGATGGCGAGCGGGAATAAGATCGAATATACGGGAAAAACTACTAGAGCTCTAATGAATAGTTGAATTTCGAGAACAACATTTTCAACCGACGAAAAGTCAGCAAAAGTTCCGTCGAGATTTGTCTTGCCAACCAGCTCTCCAGCGCGCAGCAATTACTCTTAAGCTTCCAGCAATAACTTGCTAAGGGAAGCTCTACGAGATACTGGGGCGCCGGCGGTAAACCGTCAACCTTTGCTACCGCCGCGGAACTCGTAGAGCTTCCTGACAGCATATATAAGTTGAAAAAAATTGCAGAGAACGCATAGTTTTTCAGCCCAAGCAATTTCAGACCTCTCGATGCAACAGCTGAACACCCCCGATGCTTCTGGATTGTCTTCTGTAAGCTCTGTAGCTCTCCTACAGCCCGAGTTACGTGCGTAAATCGACAGCACCTCTCAAGATAACTCGAACAATACGAACAGTTTGGCAAACCTAGCTCGAGTATCAAACCGAGTCCAGACCTCTAAATGCGACAGCCGAACGCGTCTGATGTCTTCGAATCGATTCCTGTGATTACCCGCCCTGCAGCGCCCCTACAGCCGAGTTAAGTGAAGAAAGCCGACAGCATCTTTCAGGATGACTCGAAGAATACGAACAGTTTCGCGGACCGAGTTCGGGCAGCAGACCGAGTTCCGAGCTCTGGATTTCACAGGTGGACGCGCCTGATGTCTCAAATCGATTGCTGCCATCACCAGCACTGTAGCCTCTCTGAAGCCCGAGTTAAGTGCAGAAAACCGACAGCACCTCTCAAGATGACTCGAACAAAACGAAAAGTTTCGCGATTCTGGATCGGCAGCAGACCGTTCAGAGCTTTAGATTCAACAGAGAAAGGCGACTGATCATTCCGAAGCAGTTTCTGTAGCTGTTTTATAGCTCGAGTTAAGTACCGAAAACCGAGAGCGCCTGTCAAGATGACTCGAATAATACGAATAGGTTTGCGGACCCAGCTCGGCTAGCAGACAGAGTTTAGACCTCTGGTTGGAACAGCCAAACGCGCCAGATCATTCCGGATCGATTAGCTGTGCTTACTAACCAGCTCTGTAGCTGCTCTGCAGCTCGAGTTAAGTACAAAATACCGACAATACGAATCAAGATGACTCGAAACGGCCGATCCCGCCGGAGTGCTTTTTGGCAGTAAAAGGTACCGATCAAGCTAAGATCAAGATGGCGAGCGGGAATAAGATCGAAGATGGAAAAAATACTAGAGCTCTAACGAAATTTTCAACCGGCCAAAAGGCACCAACTGGGCGCTGGCGGTAAACCGTCAACCTTGGTTACCGCCGGGAGACTCGTAGAGCTTCCTGGCTCGACTTAAGCAGAATGGTTCGCCCTGGGGTTGCGCCGGACCCACCGGACCCACCGGACCCACCGGACCCGCCGGACCCACCGGACCCACCGGACCCACCGGACCCACCTGACCCACCGGACCCACCGGACCCACCGGACCCACCGGACCCACCGGACCCACCGGACCCGCCGGACCCACCGGACCCACCGGACCCACCGGACCCACCGGACCCACCGGACCCACCGGACCCGCCGGACCCACCGGACCCACCGGACCCACCGGACCCACCGGACCCACCCACCGGACCCACCGGACCCACCGGACCCACCGGACCCACCGGACCCACCGGACCCACCGGACCCACCGGACCTGCAGATCCGATCCCGACGACGATGATGTTGATGCACATGATGAAGATGATGTCGATGATGGGATGATGTCGGCGACGACGAGCATGTTGTCAATGGTCAAGATGGTGAAGTCGATACTGCTGGTAATGTTAATGATGTTGTTGACTATATAACGAAGATGATGATGATAATACTGGTGATTTAAATCATCATGATGGGTACCGACTTCACCATGACCGTCATGATCATCATGACCGCCATCGCCCCCACTATAGAACGATTCTCGCGCGCCGGACACCGGACACTGAAGCCGACACCGGACACCAGACACCGGGCACCGGACACCAGACACCGGGCACCGGACACCGGACACTGGCCACCAGCCACCGGCCACTGGACACCGGACACCGGACACCGGACACCGGACACCCGACACCGGACACCGGCCACCGGCCACCGGCCACCGGACACCGGACACAGGACACCGGACACCGGACACCGGGCACCGGACACCAAGTACCGGGCACCGGACACTGGACACCGGAGCCATCGGACACAGGACACCGGACACCGGACACCGGACACCGGACGCTGGACACCGGACACCGGACACCGGATACCGGACACCGGACACCGGACACCAGACACCAGCCACCGGCCACCGGACACCGGGGACCGGACACCGGACACTGGACACCGGACAATGCGCACCAGACACCAACGGGCACCGGACACCGGACATAGCCGGATGTCGGATGCCGGAAACCGGACATCGGACATCGGACACCCGGTTTCCGGACACCGGACACCGGACACCCGGTTTCCGGACACCGGACCCTGGACGCCAGATGTTGGACGCCAGACGCCGGATGCCGGACACCCGATACCCGACACCGGATTTTGGACACCGGACACCGGACACCGGACACCGTTGCTTGGTCGTTTGGTTGGTTGGTTGGTGGGTTGGTTGGTTGGCCGGTTGGTTGGTTGGTTTGCCGTTTGGTTGGTTGGTTGGTTGGCACGTTGGTCGGTTCGTTGGTTGGTTGGCCAGCTGGCTGGTTGGTTTGTTTGTCGGTTGGCTGGTTGATTGGCCGGTTTCATTACAAACAGGTTGGTTGGTTGGTTGGTTGGTTGGCAGGTTGGCCAGTGCGTTGGCTGGTTGGCCGATTGGCCGGTTGGCGGGTTGGTTGGCCGGTTGGCCGGTTGGTTGGCAGGAAACTCGGGTTTTTTGTTGAATTTCCAGACGGGGTTCTGTTTTGTAAGCAGGAAGCTATGGCCGTTTTTTTGAATTTTCAGGCCGGGATCCGAATTCTGAAAGAATCGATTGGCATAATCTTCATCTACTGTTCTGTAAGCAGGAAACTATGGTCTTTTTTGAATTTTCGGGTCGGGCTCCGTACTCTCATAGACAATCGTTTGGCACTTTCATTCTCTATTGTTCTGAGAGCAGGAAACTATGCTCTTGCATTGTATTTCCAGGCGGGTGCTCGGGGTTTTACAGAGAATGGCTAAGCGTATTCACTTCATATTACGTTGTAAATGCTTAACGCAAGCGAACATGTAAGTAATTTAATAGTTGTCTAATTATTTATTTAATTATTTGCGTAGTTCCCTTGCTCAGTTAACCATTGGCACTGTGTGGAGGAGGCGCGGAACGACGCGGATTGGATGATCATCTAAATGATTATTACAATGAGCATGCAAGCCAACATGTAAATAATTAAATACTTTTTTAATTATTGATTCAATTATTTGCGCGGTTCCGTTGCTCATTTGATCATTGACACTGCGTGGGGGAGGCGCGGATAGATGGCGGACTGAATGCTGATCAAAATTATTATTTCGATGAGCGCGCAAGCGAACATGTAAGTAATTGAATAATTATTTAATTATTTATTTAATTATTTACGCGGTTCCCTTGCTCATTCAATCAATGGCACTGTGTGGCGGGGGCGCGGAACGATGGCGGATTGAACGCTAATCAAAATGATTATTTCGATGAGCGCGCATGCGAACATGTAAAACATTAAATAATTATTTAATTATGTATTCAATTATTTGCGTGGTTCCCTTGCTCATTCAACCCATGGCACTGTGTGGCGGGGGCGCGGGGCGATGACTGATTGAATGCTAATCCAAATGATTATTTCGACGAGCACGTAAGCGAACATGTAAATAAGTGAATTGAATAATGAATTCACTATTTACTTAATTATTTGCGTGGTTCCTTTGCTCATTTAACTATTGGCACTGTGTGGAGGAGGCGCGGAACGATGACGGATTGAATGCTATTCAAAATGGTTACTTCCAATGAGCACGCAAGCGAACATGTAGATAATTAAATAGTTCTTTAATCATTTATTTAATTATTTGCGTGGTTCCCTTGCTCATTTAAGCATTGGCACTGCGTGGAGGATGCGCGGAACGATGCGGATTGGATGAGAATCTAAATGATTATTGCAATGAGCACGCAAGCGAACATGTAAATAATTAAATAATTATTTAATTATTTACTCAATTATTTCCGCGGTTCCCTTGCTCATTTAAGCATTGACACTGCGCGGAGGAGGCGCGGAACGATGCAGGTTGAATGCTAAGCAAAATTGTTATTTCAATGAGCACGCAAGCGAACATGCAAGTAATTAAATAACTATTTAATTATTTATTTAATTATTTGCGTGGTTCCCTTGCTCATTTAAGCATTGGCGCTGTGTGGAGGAGGCGCGGAACGATGGCGGTGGAGAGGTAGGTGTATGAAACATTGAATGCTAATCAAAATGGTTATTTAAATGAGCACGCAATCCAACGTCTAAATAATTAAATAATTATTTCAATGAGCACTGCGATCCCCATGGGCCACACGAGCGCTATGAAGCCCTGAGGGCCTTACGAGCCCTACGAGCCCTATGAGACTGGTGAGCCTTATGAGCCCTATGAGCTCCATGAGCCCTACGAGCCCCATGAGTCTTCTGAGCCCAATTAGCCCTAGGAGTCGCATGAGCACTACGAGTTCTGTGATCCTTTGAGCTCTACGAGTCCTGTGATCCCTGTGAGCGCTATAAGGCCTGAGCCCCATGAGGCCTATGAGACCTATGAGCCCTATAAGATCTACAAGCCCTATGTGCCCTCTTCGGCTGCATTGGCGGCCTCTTGAGCTGTTTGGTTGCCGTCTTAGTGGCCTCCTGAGCCATCATGCGCGTGAAGGAGTGGAAAGAGAGGACGCGGGGAGTGGAGAAGAGAGGAGAAGGAGAGCGGAGAGGGAGATAGGCGGGGAGTGGAGGAAGGAGGGGGCAGAATGGAGAGGGAGATAGGATGAGAGCGATCGATAATCGTGAGGCTGATGACGATGATGATGATGGTGCTGATGATCATGATCATGATCATGATGCTGATGATGGTGATGATGATGATCATGATCATAATGATGATGGTGATCATGATCATGATGATCATGATCATGATGATAAACATGATGACGATGATGGTGTTCATGATGATGGTGATGTTGATGATGCTGCTGATGATGATGCTGATCATGATGCTGATGACGGTGGTGATGACGATGATGTCAATGTTGATAATGAGAACGATGGTGATGGCCATGACGATGGCAATAACAATGATGATGTAATGGTGATAGTTTGCAACTGTTGATGCTGATGATGATGATCAGGATGATGGTGATGATGAGGCCAGTAACGATGATGATGGTGATGATGATCATGATGATGATGCGCCTATGCGCCTGTGCCGGCAGACATTGAAGGCATTGCGAACAAGCCACCGCTGATGATACGAACTTGGCCAGATTCGTATCCTGGGGCCTGGCCACATTGGATGATACGAGATATTGGCCTAACTCGTATCTTAGAGTATCTACACTGATGATGATGATGATGATGATGATGATGTTGATGATCATGATGATGATCAGCATGATGAGGACGAAATCGCTGATCATGATGACGATGATGACCGTGATGAGGATGATGGTGAACATGATGATGATCACGAATATGACCACTCCAATGACAGCGCTGATGATCAAGATGATTGTGATGGTGGTGATGATGGTGACCATGATGATCATGATGATGATGACGACCATGATCATGATGGCAATGTGGAAGGGAGATCAGGATCACGAGGAAGATTAGGAAGGATATTGGGAGGGGAAGGATCAGCAGTAGCAGCAGCAACAGCGGCAGGAGCAGTCATGATTTTCTCGGTTGCTCGTTGGTGTAGTTGTCCGCATCCGTAGGTTTTTGTCTCGAGCTGGATTTTTTGGAACTGAAGAAGTGCGTGGGCCATGGGTGGGGCTCGGAAAAGGCTAGAGCAGCGGGTCCTCAAGTTGATCACCAAGGAGGCTCGTTTGCTGGCGCGTCTCAAGAACGTGCGCGCCAAGAAGAAGCGCGCGCAGGAGAGACTGACATCGAACGGCGTTCCTTCGTTTTCTTTTTCCTCTTCGTTTTCCTCTTCCTCAGCCGCCGCGCCGGGTTCTGAGGGCCACTCCGCTGCGGAGTATCAGGCGCCGTCTCCCCTCCTAGCCCTGCCTGCTCCTGCCGCCCCTTTACCTGCTCCTGTCGAGCCAGCGCCTGCTTCTGCCTCCGCGCCGCTTGCCGCCGCAGTCGCGTCAGCGTCCGTCGCGCGAAAAAAAAAAAAAAAAAAAAAAAAAAAAAAGAAAAAAAAAAAAAAAAAAAAAGAAAAAAAAAAAAAAAAAAAAAAAAAAAAAAAAAAAAAAAAAAACAAAAAAAAAAAAAAAAAAAAAAAAAAAAAAAAAAAAAAAAAAAAAAAAAAAAAAAAAAAAAAAAAAAAAAAAAAAAAAAAAAAAAAAAAAAAAAAAAAAAAAAAAAAAAAAAAAAAAGCAAAAAAAAAAAAAAAAAAAAAAAAAAAAACAGCGCCTGCTTCTGCTGCGCCGGCGGCGCTTGCCTCCCAGCCCGCGCCGCCGCGCAAGCGCAAGCCTGGCCGGCCGCCCCTGTACCTGGTGCCAGAAGGGGAGTGCAAGCTTAGCTTTTTCAAGCAGCGCGGGCTGCCCTTCGCAGGGCGCGCGCACGCGGACTGGTGCTCCCGCCCGTCCCGCTTCTGAGGCCGCGCCACGGCCTCTCCTCGCTAACGCTCCTTTGTATGTCACAGAAAAAGAGAGGTGGCCGCTAGCATTCTTGATGTCTCTCTTTCTTTATGTCTTATTTCCTGCCTCTCTGTCTTTTTGCTTTATGTTGATTTCTGGTTATTTCTTTATGTATTTCTGTCTTTTTCCCTGTCTACTACTACTACGACTACTACTACTACTACTACTACTACTACTACTACTACTATTTTTCTTCTTCTACTACTACTACCACTACTGCTACTACTACTACCACTACTACTAGCGCTACTACTACTACTACTACTACTACTACTACTACTACTCCTACTGCTACTACTACTACTACTACTACTACTACTAGTACTAGCACTACTACTACTACTACTACTACTACTACT
>CAUYUJ010020604.1:178099-213099 GCA_963575745.1 Prorocentrum cordatum | reverse complement strand
GGTCTCACGCCAGCGGTGTCCCTCGCCTGGCTGGGCAACATCCACCCAGAGATCGCCGTCCCGATGGACAGGGGCGCTCTGGGCAGCCACACGGGGGCTACCAAAGAGCGCATGTTCTTCTACACGGGCCGCCCAGAGCCTCCTCACAGTGCCCTTCCAGATGCGTATGAGCTGCCCGAGAACCACGACCCCTGGGCGCGATTCTGGCAAACTTTACACATAATGACCCTCCCTGCAGTTTTTGGCCCGCAGCGAGTCGGCGGGGCGCGACTTGGGAAATCCCAAATCGCACCGCGCCATGGGGCCATCCGGGGCAACGTTGGAAAGCCGCGTCGTGGGTTCCCCTGGGCCTCTGGGGCGCCGTCTTGGATTGCCTGATCTTCTCCGGGACATCGTGGCCAGGCGCGCCAGCGTCTTTTGTGTTAAAAAACCAGACAGAATAGGAGTTTGCATTCACAGGCGTGGGCAGAGCTGGACGTGGACATGGCCGTGCTGTCCGGCATGAAAGAGCTCATCGGGGACCCCGAGGCTGCGGAGCAGGCGCAGTTGCCCAGGGCGCGCGCCCATGCGGACGAAGCGCCAGAAGAAGGCGGGGACCGCTCCGTTCGGTACCGCCCTGACGCGGAGGGGTTCCTCTTCACGTTGCCGGACGGCGTGCCCAGTCGCCTGCGGTATTGCTGGGCCAACGACGAGTGGGTGGCCGAGTATCGCATCGGCAACAAGAACATCCCGCTGCCTCCATCGCACGAGATCGCGGCAGCGGCGGAGCGAGTTTCCACTCTCTTCTCGAAGGCGGGGGAGACTGTGACGTTGTCCGAGGCTGCCGCGAAACTCATGCGCAGCGTCAGCACCTTCGCCTCGGTCAAAGCGTCTTTGGCCGTGGAGGAAGGGGACACTGTGACCAGCGCGCGCTGGGGGATTGCCCCTTGGAAAGCGAGCGTATTGACTGGCTTGCTGTTCGCTTTCGACTCATTTGTCGGACAGGCGCCCGCTGCCAGGCCAGACCCCGCAGGTGCGCTGGTCGCCACGCGGGGGCAGGTGGAGCGCGCCAAGCGCTTGCTGGCCTTGCTCGAGGGCGCGCGGGAGCAGTGGCTTGACGCCACCGATGAGGAGCGCGCGAAGTCGGTTCTGCACATGAGCCAGCAGAGCGCCGACTTCTTGGCTGGCCTGCCCGCCGGGTTCGGCCTGGAGCAGGGGCAGCCGTCGGGGCTCGCCGGCGCAGAGCCGTCTGGGGCGCCAGCCGCAACGGCGCGGCCGCCAACGAAGCGAGCCCGCGCGCAGAGCGCCGAGCCGCCGGCCTCGGCGCACAGTTCGCGACCGGCCGCCAGCCCGGCGGATGCCGTCGCCGGGGGCGCCGATCGCGGCGCCCGCGAGGCCGCCTTGCTCGCGCCGCTGGAGGCCCAGGCGATCGCGCCAGGCGCGCAGGCCCAGGGGGCGCCGCCATCCGCCCAGCCTGCGCCGCCAGGAGCCCTGCCGAGCGCGCCAGTTGGCCCGCGGCCCGCGGAGGCGCCGCCTGCTGCCACCGAGCCCAAGCAGATCACAGACGGCGCGCCAATGACCAGAGGCTACGGCCCCCGCGGCGGCACAGTGCAGGCGTTCGCCGAGGGCCAGGGCGAGGCGTGGAAGACGGACCGCGACATCGTCCGCTACACGCTGCAGCGGGGCAAGGGGGTGGTCAAGTGCTCCGAGATTTGCGGGAACTTGCGCCGCGAAGCGATGGTGAACGGCAGGAAGAAGCGCTTGGGCTTGCCCCAGAAAGTCTGGGAGGACGTGATGGCCGCTGCCTTGGCGCAGTACCCTGTCGGCGACTTGCTCGAGGTGGGCACGCCGAGATCCAGGGTTCAGTGGCACGCGCCGCCGTCGGCGGCGGCCGGGCGCGAGGCCATGGTCAAGTGGCGCAATCTCCTGGTGGACATGTGCAGGCTTACAGGCCGCGAGGTGAGGGCCCTCTTGCAGCGGGCCCAGGCCCCCGCGGCAAGCGGGTAGCTATCCGCTCGCTTCTTGGCACCCCGCGTTTCGAACGCTAGTCAAGCAGACGCGCTGCGCTCGAACCAACGGGTGGCTGGTGCGGCCGTATTCGGCCAGCAGCGCGACTCCAGATCGCCCGATGGGCCGTCGGGCGACGATTTTGATCGCCCTACGCCGCGCGGCACCTCTCCCAGGCACATTGGGGCGCGATTTTGAACAAATCAGGTTGCGCGGCATCTCCCCCGGGGTGTCTCCGGCCACAGTGCGCCGCTTCGGGCAATCGCCTGGAGAAGATGAGGCATTGCGCTTTATCGCGGGTCCCGCCATGCAACAGGTCTCGCGATGGAGTCGCTTAAGACGCTGCCAGTGAATTTCTAACGGCACGTTCGCATGTGCTTCAACAGTTTTTCAATGCATACTCTCTTAGATGCGCTACAATCGCTTGCTTGACATGCGCAGGCGCAGGCTGCAGGTTCACAGGCCGCGACGCGAGGCCTGCGGGGCGAGCGCAAGGCATTGGGCGGTGACTCACGTTGCCCAGGGTCTTCGTCGCGCGGGCGCGGGCGCGCGGCCCGCGCTTGCCGCTCTCGCGACGCAGGCGTGCCCCGCTCAGTTTGCTGGCGGCGTTTCCCCGTCGGCCGGACCTGCGTTCGCGACCCCCCGTCGCCCAGGGCTACTTCGGCGCGGCGGGTCCATGCTGGGCTGCAGTCTTCCCTTCGCGATGCTTTCAGACATTTTGCTTCTCGCGCCCTGCCCCCTTCTCCACCGGCGTCGCCCCCTTGCGCGGCCCTCGCGCTGGGCGGCGCCCATTTGGCCCGGCGCCATTTTGCTTTGCAGACGGCCGAGGATGGCCTTTGCGGAGCCATATGAGCACAGCACGGGCATGCCGGAGCCCCTTGGCATCGCGGGCCGGGCGAGCTAGACGGTGGCCGAGGATTCGTTTCAGGACAGGAAACCATATCCATCTACGCCCCCCTCCCGTTGCGTTCCCCGAGCACCACGCAAGTGAAAGCGGCGCGACCCCGATTTGGTCATTCGTTCTTCCACGCCAGATCAACGCAGCAACGCGACGAAATGCAATGATATGCGCTGCACAGAGCAGGGATACGCTAAGCGAAATTGTGGAACCGAAAGGGCAGTAGACAATTGGGGAGCCAGAGTGGCAAGAGACATTTGGGGAACCATGGGGGCGAGAGACGCGCGGATGGGAAACCGAGGGGGCGAGAGACAAGTAGGGCAGCAAGAGGAGTCAACCCAGACAAGCCCGTGCAACGCGGGCAGCAAGCCGGGGAGGGCTGGCCAGCGCAGTCCGGGCCCTTGTCAGTTCTTTGAGAACAAGTTCGAACCCTTTGGGCAAAGTCTCCTGGGGGGGCATTCGAGTTCAGACCGCCTCTAGGTAGCCCCTGAGCCGCCGACTCATTTCCGACGCTCCGTAGTTTTGGGCTCAAGTTGCGCGGCCTGCCCCGCGCGTGGCCGCGCAACTGATGGACCCGGCCGTTGTAGAACAAGCGTTGGAGTCAGCCGACGTGGCGGGGCTGCTCGCTCCCGCAGATATACAGAGACTCGCGGCTGCGGTGGTGGCACGCAGCAGCGTCGGAGAGGTCGCGCCCCCAGGGCGACGCTGCCAAGCATGTTCGCATGGGCAAGTGTGCCGCAATAAAGCCGACACCGCGCTTGTTCTTGACACCGATGGGCTCCACGAGTTCACGCATGTCCCAGTCAGGTGCCAGGCGGCGGGGTGCATTTCGCGAGGGAAGTACCAGTGGGCCAACTTTATTTCTTTGAAGAAGGGCGTCCACAGATATGTGTGGATTTGTGATGATTGGCCGGGCCCTTTCATGATTTCCCCAACGCTTGGCATTACGCAGAATTGGTTCAGACAGTTTTCACGACGCCTCGCTCATCAGCACACTTCATTTTGGGGGGGGGCTGAAGTTCATTGGCGGCCTCAATCGGGCATCTCCAAAAAGAGATTGCACATGAAGCTGATGAAGGCGTGGTTCCTGATGCGGCTGTTGACGCGTCTGGCAGAAATGAAGGGGTCCAGGTCGTATTTGCAGCTCCGGTTGTCGGCGCCTGTCGAGCACGTCATCCAAGCTAATTGGCCGCAGTTGCAGACCCACTTGCGGAACTTGCGGCACCGGCGCGCCGAGATCGACGGGGGGGTTTCTAAGGTCGTCATAGACGGGCATCAGAAGCTCACCCGGAAGTGTTGCGGGTTGATGTATGGAGGCTACACCCGCGATCCAAATCTCGGCAAGGTGTGCTTGCACCCCTGCCCTGCCCCCACGAGGGGCCAGCGCGAGCGCTGGTGCACTTACCACGCCCGTTTGCTGGAGAAGCCCGTGCCGTTTGAGGGCGCCAAAGACGCAGACGTTTTTCTTGTCCGGCGCCGCGAATGCTTGGGGGGCACGCTGGACGACGTGCTCTGTGTGACGTCGCAGCGGCAAGGCGTCGGAGCAGTTCGAGTGGTTGACGATATTGAAGGCTGCTGGGACGCCGTCCAGTCCACTTTGGTCAGGCGCGCCGCAGATGCCGCGAAAGACGCGGCCGAGTCCCGTGCCAGCGAGGGGGCGCCGGACAAACTCAAGGCGAAGTTGCCCCGGTTCCGCTTGAGAAAACGCAAAGCACCACTTGGACCACCAGTGGCAAGACCTGGCCCGCCAGCAGATGAGGCGCCACAGGAGTTTGCTCTTGCCGCGCCCGTCCAGAGTTTGCCTGCGAGGCCGCAGAAAAAGCGCAGGTTGCCCGCTGGCCTGCGCACTTCTGCGAGCTGCGGCGATGGGGCGCGCCCTTCGGCGAGCCGCGGCGATGGCGACGCCGGCCGAGCCGCGCATGCGACGGCTGCGCAGCCTGCGCAGCCCGTAGACCCCGCGGCGGCACTTCCGGCGGTCGACGCATCACTCAGGGAGCTGGAACAGATTTCGTGCAAAACCCACAAGAGTTTTGCCAAGGGAGGGAAACGGGGCAAGCTGGAGTCCGCTTCTCTTGCAGTGCGGCGAACTGGGGGGTTCCTTGTCGCGTGCTCGCCCAGCGGGCACATTATCGACGTGGAGGAGTTCTTCGGCGTTGAAAGCTTGGC
The DNA here is from genome assembly GCA_963575745.1 of Prorocentrum cordatum. Taxonomy (NCBI): domain Eukaryota; class Dinophyceae; order Prorocentrales; family Prorocentraceae; genus Prorocentrum; species Prorocentrum cordatum. The sequence goes on along the minus strand of CAUYUJ010020604.1, from coordinate 208,049 downwards.
GCAGCGGTATTGCTTTCTGGCCCGCTTGAAGAAGCGATTCCCCGCCTTGAACGTCGTCATCCACGACGACGCCTGTCATCTCCGCCAATACAGCACCAATAGAAAGGACCAGTCTGCCTTAGCCGCCTTGTTGGCACACCCGTGCGTCGTATACGTGGTGGACAGATTTCACGCCAGAGGTCATGTCGACCCATGGTGTAAGCAGCACTGCTGCCCCGACGCACCAGGCGTCAAGGAGCTCGTTGACGGCGCAAACACCAGCATCTGCGAGATTACCTTCTCTTGGGCGGCGAGGTATCTAGTAGCCTTCGGCTGCCCCGCCATCTTGCTCCGATTGCGAATGCCGCGCGCCCGAGAGCGCTCGGAAACGGGAGGGGGGGGGGTATCCTTTCCTGTTTTCCAAGTAGGATGCTTGCTTGGCCATGACAAAAACCAGGCTTAGCGACTGCGCGCCAGAGGCGTGGTGGCGGATAAACACATGGTGCGAACAATGGGCCGGCATGTGGCGAATTACTTTTTGGCCGAATGCATCGATATGCGGAACACGGTGCACTCGCGAGGCCGAGACGCAGAGCCCAGCTCTGATACTTCCGAAAGCTCCAGCGACACAGGCACCAGTTCAAGCTCTGGTCGTTGAACACGTAGGATCGACTTTGGGCCGTCGTGCACGTCGTTGGCCCCCGCCCAGGGCTGCGACGCTGCCCGCAGCCGGTGGCGGGCAACAGCTCTGCACGCTGAAGCTGACGCGCGTCGGACTTGCGCGCTCCTCTCCCCCTTCCTGCCCAGGCGTCCCGCAATGGCGGTGCTTTGTAGGCATAGTGGCATTTTGCCCCAGATACTGCAACGTCAGGCCTGGCCAGGGCCATGAGAGCATGCCGCCCGCATGCCGCGGTTCTCCAGCAGGGCGACCCTTGCAAGCAATGTAGTAGCGCTGCATGCAGTGCATCGAAAAGCATGCCAGTCAGCGCGGGCCCCTAACAGTGGTTGTCTTGCAATCTATGTGGTGCACTCTGGGTGGTGTAAGCTATATAGTGCAATCTATGTGGGGCAACGTGGTGTTAGCTATGGGGTGCAAGCTGTGTTGTAAGAGCTTTGGTATTCATCTAGAACCACGCGTCCGGGGGAGGGGGTGGAAGATGCACTTTTGGGCCCGGAGGCCTCTTGGGCGGAGATGTGCGACACCTGGGATTGTCTGGGTGTTTCTTTGCGAATTGGCTAGTGTTGTGCGTGCCGAATTTCGCGCTGTCCTAATGGGCCGTCTTGGGCCAAATGGAGGCCCCGTTGGACCTTTTTGGGCCGATCTTGGAGGTTTTGTGGGCAATCTTGGACGCTGTGAAACACCCAAGGGTGAATATGTTAAGCATATATGTTTTCCCAATGGCATGGGACGTCTTTGGCCTCTTGTGTCTCTCTCGGGGCTTCTTCGGCGTCTGAGGCCGTCTGGAGGCCATCGTGGCCGACATGGGGCGATCTTTCGGCGACTGGGACGTCTCCGAGCCGTGCTGGTCCTCTCCTGGAGCGTTCTCGGGGAGTTGACCGGGATTCCGCCGGGGATCAGCCGGGTACTTTTCGTCCGGGGTCCGCCAGGGGCTACTCCGAGCGCGCGAATTGCAGGTCCGCGTCGGCAGATATGCTTCGGCAGACCCTGTTGTGCGGCCTCGGGAGGACCTCTTCGGTGAGGGTCCGCCCGTTCGGTTCAACCGTCGTCGTCGCCGCCGCCGTCGGCGTCGTCCGCGTCGTAGTCGTCGGCGTCGTCGGCGTCGTCGGCGTCAACGTCGTCGGCGTCGTCGGCGTCGTCGGCGTCGCCGCCGCCGTTGCTGTCGTCGGCGGAGTCGTCGTCGGCGTCGGCGCCTTCGTCGTCGTCGTCGTCGTCGGTGCCGTCGTCGTTGGTGTCGTCGGCGTCGTCGTCGGCGTCGTCGTTGTCGTCGGCGCCGCAGTCGTCGTCGTCGGCGTCGGCGTCGGCGTCGGCGTCATCGTCCCCGTCCGCGCCCTCGGCATCGGCGTCGTCGTCGTCGGCGTCGGCCGCGTCGTAGTCATCGTCGGCGTCGTCGGCGTCGTCGTTGTTGGCGTCGTCGCCGCCGCCCGTTAGGGTCCAGCCGACCCGACCCGACCCGCCCGTTAGGGTCCAGCCGACCCGACCCGACCCGACCCGCCCGTTAGGGTACGCGCGTGCCAATTCGATGATGCATCATACTTTAATGTCCCGCCCGCCCGACCCGACCCGCCCATTAAGGCCCGCCCCGCCCCGCCCGACCCGACCCGCCCGTTAGGGTCCGGGCGGCCCGACCCGACCCTAACGCGCGTGCCAACCCGATGCATCACCGCGTAGGGTAGGGTACGCGCGTGCCAACCCGATGCATCATACTTTAATGTCCCACCCGCCCGACCAGACTCGCCCGTTAGGGTGCGCCCGCCCGACCCGACCCGCATGTTAGGGTCCGCTCGACTTGACCCGACACGCCCGCGAGGGCACGCGCGTGCCAACTAGATGATGCATAATACGTCAATGTCCCGCCCGCCAGTCCCGACCCGCCCGTTGGGTCCGCCCGCCCGCCCGACTCGACCCGCCCGCTAGGGCCCGCCCGACCCGTCCCGACCCAGCCCGCCAGGGTCCGCCCGACCCGACCCGTCCCGCCTGGAGCCGCGCGTGTTAGCTCGACGATGCATTGTATTTTAATTTCCCGCCCGCCCGACCCGACCCGCCCGTTAGGGCCCGCCCGCTCAGCGAGGCGTTGCCATGGGCAGTTCTGTTCGTGCACGCGTTCGCGTTCACTCATGGCGCTCGCATGTTCACACCATATGTATACCACTTCTCTGTGTGCCATGCTGCTGTTGCTGCTGCTGCATATTGTCTTATTTGCCCTCCGCCTATTCCTCCTCGGGCTCTTCCTTATGCTGCTCTTCCTCATCCTCGGGCGGCCCCGTGCGGGAGGCCTCCAGGAAGGATGAGGAGGAGGACAGTGAGGGGAGGAGGATGCTGGTGATAGAAATGAGGATGAGGATGAGGACTCGATGAGGACGATGTGGAGGACAATGAGGATGAAGAGTACAATGAGGATGAGGATGACGAGGATGACGATGCGGAGGACGATGAGGATGAAGAGGATTAGGATTAGGAGGATGAATATGAGGATGGTGATTTGGATGATACTGACGATGCTGATGATGGCGATGAGGATGGTGAGGATGACGACGATGATGAAGATGAGGAGGGTTCTCGACGCACCGGACGCACCGAACCTACAAAGCCCACCACACGCACAGGACCCACCGAACCCACCGGACCCACAGGACCCACCAGACCCAATCACCGGACCCACAGAAAGCACCGGACCCACCGGACCCACCGGACCCGCCGGACCCACCGGACCCACCGGACCCACCGGACCCACCGGACCCACCGGACCCACAGGACGCACCGGACACACCGGACCCACCGGACCCACCGGACCCACCGGACCCACCGGACCCACCGGACCCGCCGGACCCGCCGGACACACCGGACCCACCGGACCCACCGGACACACCGGACACACCGGACACACCGGATCCACCGGACCCACCGGACCCACCGGACCCACCGGACCCACCGGACCCACCGGACCCACCGGACCCACCGGACCGCAACCCCAGGGCGGACCATCCTCGGTTCCTGGTTCCATACGCGTGCATTCCCCTCTTCTACACTACTGGTGAAAGAAGAGAAGGGCGGCATGGATATATAGAGAGGGATGCAGAACAACAAAAGAGATAGAGAGAGAGAGAGGCAAAGGGAAAGAAATATACATATGATGACAGGGAGAAGCGAATTGCACACCTTCGGCCACACATCGCCACATAATGCCCCGATCCCCCCTCGATAGGTGTCCCAGCTTTGATTGAGGGGTCCGCGCACGGGCGCCAGATCCACGGATCGAGGGAAGCCGCCCCCGAAACCACGAGGCCAATGCCGCTTCCCCTGGCGACGGAGCGCGCCGTGCATCGACGGGGGACCCGTCGCCGATCCGCGCGCCTTCAGCCACGCCTGCGCTTCCTCGACAGGTGTCGGGGGGTCTGTGCGGTGATGGTGTGTTCCGTCGCCCCTGCTCCCCCTCCGGTGAAATCTGGAGCTCCACTTGTGTGGGGGGCCCTCCTGAGCTCTGCAGGCTCCCGACATTGCTTGCTGGGCCATGAAGACCCCGTCCCAAAACTGCCCCAGAGTTCTCCATTTTGGCCCAGCACACAAAAAGGTGGCCCGAAACCGGTCAGGATGATCCAACACAAGCCACGAGATCACCAGAGCTTACTCAGCAAGCTCCCGAGAGGGGAAGTCAGGACGAAGCCACATGTTGATACCTTATGTTGGCGCTTCGCCTCTGCTTCTTCAGCATGCCCCGGATGCTCTGCTATGGCACCATGGTGGCCAAGTATGGTCACAAGGGAGCCTAAAAAGGAGCCCGGGAGGAGCCCAACATGGCCCCAACTTGCCCGGAGAGAGTCCCTAAGGCCTCCATGAGGCTCCCAGACAGCTCCAACGCGCCCCAGCAAATTCAAACAAATCTGAAAGAAGAGCCCACGAGATCCCCACGAACGGCCCAAAAAGAGCTCCAGGATCGCTAGCCAGTCCAGGGGCGGCACCCCTGGCGCCGACGGCAGCCCCAAGAGAACCACAGGCTCGCCCTCAGATGCTCGGGGCCACGCGCGTCGAGCACAGTGCCCGAATCCTCCCAGTACTGCACCCTGCTTTTCTTTTTCTTCTTCCTCCTCCTACTCCTCCTCCTCCTGCCTCCTCCTCCCCCGCCTCCCCCTCCTCCTCCTCCCCCTCCTCCTCCTCCTCCTCCTCCTCCTCCTTCCCCTCCTCCTCCTCCTCCTCCTCCTCCTCCTCCTCCCCCTCCTCCTCCTACGCACTAAATCGCTACATGGTCGTCCCCGTTGTCCTCACTGCCCCCTCGACGCCCTCAAGCTTCCACTATGCCACTATGCCATATCTAAGTCGTGCGAACAACAAAGGACCTCGTCACGAATCCTTTCTTGGGAATCGGCGGAATGACGTAAGCCTCTCACATGAACAAGGCCATGCACCAGGCATGTCAGTGGATGGGGCATCTGAGCAAGCACAAGCACGCAAATCCCACCAGCCCTCTGGGCGACAGGTGGTCTGAGGAGGGTCTCTTTCCTCTTCCACGACCCCTCTTCCCTTCTGGGAGGGGAACACTTCCCCTCCCCTCCCTGGTTTTTTTGGGGGGAGGGGGACCGATGTGTCAGACGGTCATTTTTCGGCCCCTGGGAGGGCCAATCTTTGACACCCCGAGGACCCACCCTCTTTTGACCGACCGCCTCCAAGATGGCCCCCGGAGGCCCCCAAAAGGGCTCCCAAGAGGCCCCCAAAAGGAAGGGCTCCAAGAGCACCCCAAGAGGCCCCAAGAGGCATCCAAGAGGCCCCCGAGAGGCCCCCGAGAGGCCCCCGAGCGGCCTCAGATAGCCTAAGATGACCTCCCAGATGGCTCAAGATAGCCCAAGTTGCTCAATATGGCTCCCAAGATACTCCACGAGGCCCCAAGACCGCTCCAAGACGGCTCGAGATGGCCCGCCCATTCAGACGTCCCAGTGCTTCTGAATGGGCTGACTATGCGTGTCTCGTCCTCTCTCCCCCCTCAGCTCTCATGGGCATCGTTTCTAAATGGGCTGGTGGGGATACTTTTTGATCGCAAGCGCACCGGAGACGCCGGACGCCGTCCGAAAGTCGTAACGGCTGGTAAGGATATTTTTTTTGATCTGCGGCTCCAAGGACGATTCCAGAGAGCGGCTCGTATCGAGCATGGGGCAGCACGCAAGATAATTGCCAGCGGGCCACTGGTAAGGATACGCGAAGCGTCAAGAATTTATGCTTCGCATCTGCGTCAGCACATCTTGTCAGAACTCAGACAACAACACAACCTGTAATTTCACGTATGTGGAAGTTGTAATTCCGTCTAGAAACACGTGTCACAAGCCGCCCCACAAACCTGAATGAATCCGCACGCGCCGTCACGGACCAACACAGTCGAGGAAGCACGCACGCACGCCGGTGTGGTTCATCATCTGCATCGCCCACGCATCCATCATCCACGTACGTCCAACAACACTTTCTAGCAGGATGCGACACATGTTTGGCCGTGGACTACGTAAGCATACGCGTGAGTGTTGACGCCACACCTTCCCACACCGATCAAGAATTAGTAGACGCCAGCAGGGGAGCAATTGGAGACTGATCAAAACAAGCGCGTGGAACACTTGACAACTGACAACGCAAATCTGTCAAGAGGCTGCTACTCCTCGTCCTACTTTTCATATGTATCCTCTTGTTCCTCCTCCTCCTCCTCCTCCGCTTCCTCCTCCCTACATGCTCCTCCCGAAGAGTAAAGCCAGAAGGCCAGTCCTGGTCATCGAACAGCACCTCCCGAATCGAGTCCGCCTTCACGCTCGTGACGGTGCCGCAATCGCCCTGCATGGGCACGAGGCGTAAGCGGGAGGAGGGATACCCAGAGAGGGGGAGCAGCGCGGCCCGGGTGAGCCCCGGACCAAAAAGCTCGGACGCCCGCTCGAGGCAACCTCGCACATGCATGGTGGGTGCGCAGTCGTGAGAGGCAGGTGGCCTGTCCGGCACAGGGAGTGCCCATCGGTGACCTGAGAATGGTGACTCAATGGTGATGGGAGTTCCGATGCACGACATCACACATGCTGCATGCAAGTGCTTGCGTTGACAGGGCTGCAATACAGAACGAGGGAGAACAGGATCTTGATGTTGGGAGATTGGGGCTTTCGGCGACAGAATGGTCCCCGAAAGCTGCCGTCCCCCCCCTCGCGCCTCTCCTGCCGTGGACCCCCCCCGAGGGGGAGGTGCTTGGAGGGAGGGAGGGAGGGAGGGAGGAGATGGGAGGGAGAGAGAAGGAGGGAAGGCAGGGGGTAGAAGGAGGTGAATGGTCAGCGGCAGGGAGGATGCATGGAGAGGAAGGGGGTGAGGCAACGAGGGTCTAGCAGTGCTCCCAGATTGCGGCAGGGGAGGGGCTCTGAGGAGGGCCGCCGCAGGCAGCAGACTCTTGGAACGGTCTGGAAAACAGCAGGGAACCCCAGCGCGCTGGAAACGTGCCATCCCATGAGGCAAGGGTTAGGTCGGGCATGTCCCCCTACAGGCGGACTCTGGACGAAATGAAAAAAAAATACAAGACGCAGCCTCCAAAAATGCTCCAGCATACCAAACAAATCGCCCCTGGACCATTCTTGTTTTGCTCAGTTTGGAATGAGGCTCCCTCTGTTGAGGGACGGGCCCGACCTGAGGCGAGGGGCAAACGCTGCCTCCTGGCGCGGCCAAGGCCGGGGCGCCGCCTCCGCCGGTGCACGAGGCGGCCGGCCACACGCTCCCGAAGGCGCCCGGTGTTTGGGGCTGCAGGCCGAGGAGGACGGCGCGCTGCCTCTGCACGGGCCCGCTGCGTCGGCGGGCCGGCCGCACTCGGCGCCTAAAGCTGGGTCGGGCCTGTCCCCCTACAGGATCATGGGCGAAGAATTGAAAATACGCAAAAGATACGCCAACAAGGCTCATAGATCGAGAAACATCGTCCCGTGACTATGTTTGACTATGATGAAATATCCCTCCTGTAGAGGGACGGGCCCGACTTAAGCCTAGAGGAAAACGAATCTGAGACGAACACGCTGGCCGCAGTGCGCGGTACAGATCGGGGGCGTGCAGACATGGATTGGCGATCCATGGATTTGGCGCACGGTCGCCGAATCCATGGATCGAGGGAGGTGCCCTCCCCAGAATGCGGCCGGTGCCGCCCCGCTCGGCGGCGGAAATCCGCGATTCCCCATGGAAACGGGACCCGCCGCTCATCCATGACCCCTTAATCCATGTTTGCGATCGCCTGAGCAGAGTGGAGGCCAGTCCACAGAAAACCCAGCCCTGAGACCCCAGGGCATCCACTCACCTCTGGGATGGGGCCGTGTCATCGCGCCTTCCGTCACTATGGCAGCACCACCGAGAATCCCCCAAGGAACCCGGGGCACCCCGGAGGCGAGCAGAGGGCGTTCCTTGGCACGGGCCTCCCCTGTACCAGAAAAAAAAACTCGCCACCAGGACGCAGGGGACCAGCAGAGGCAGCGGCCGGGCATCCGTGGCCACTCGGGGGCGAGCTGCCCCCGCGCTCGGCTCGCCGGCGACGCCGCGCGAGCGGAGGGCGCCCCGAGCGAGCTCCCGCGAGGGGCGCGGGGCCCTGGGGGCGTCTGCTGTCTCCCGCGGCAGCGGCCGCCACTGGCCCTGGCCGCTCCTCCCCTCCCCCCTCCGCCCCAAAGGAGACGCCGCGGCTCGTGCTGACCTCCGGGCTGTTCCTGGGTGCCCCTGGACACTCGCCCAGGCGGCGCCAGCGCGAAGCGTGGCATCACTGGCCCCGCCCCCCCCCTCCTCCCCCCCTGTTCACGGCCGTTGCCGCCAGGGAATCAAAAAAGGCTCTCCGCTAGGTGGCGACATCCGAACCCTACCCCTGCCAATCACCGACCCTCATGAAATCGATACGAGCCAGGGTATACCGGGTGCGGATTTCGACACGTGTTCGACGAATTCCAAGCCCTGCCCCCGCCGCCAATCGAGTCGCATGAATCGGTGATCGGCGAGGGTGAGGTTCGGAGATCGCCGCGGTCGCCGCCGGTCCATACGATGCCTGCCCGCGCCAATCTGGCTGGTGCGACCCTGGCCGCCTTGGGCGCGAATCCATGGGGGAGCGATAAAAATGGGGGGAATAAAGGTGCCCTCCTCAGCCCGTGAAGGCCCCTTTTAACGGCCCAAAGGGGCTCCCTTTCTGCAGCCCTCGCTGCACCCCCCCCCACCTGATCGCCCCCACCATGGCGCGCCCCTCCAACCTTTGGAGTCCCGAAAACGGTGCGGGTGCGGTGACAGACCGTGCGGTGACCCCGAACCCCCCCAAGACCTCACCGCACGGGCCGCCAACGCACGGCCTTGGGACCTCGGACGCCCCGGTCGCCCGAGACGTCCTCGGAGAACGGCCCGAGTCCCCGAGACCGTGCGGTGACCCCCCGCGTCCCCACCGACTCACCGCACGGGTGTGGTCACCACCCCGTCCCCCGCCCCGACAAAACCAGCGCTCCCGCCCGAGCCCTCCTCCCGTTTTACGCTGGACTGGCGCCCTTTTCTCCTCCTCCTCCTCCTCCTAGTCGTCGTCCTCCTCCTCCTCCTCCTCCTCCTCCTCCTCCTCCTCCCCCTCGTCCTCCTCCTCCTCCTCCTCCTCCTCCTCCTCCTCCTCCTCCTCCTCCTCCTCCTCTTCCTTCTCCTCCTCCTTCTTCTTCTCCTCGCAGCACCGCCCGGGGAGGGCGCCCGCAGCGGGGCGCCGCGGCCCCAGGAGAGGCCCCGCGGCCGAGGCCGACGGGGGGCGGCCGCCCGCGAGAGCGGGCGGACGGGGCGCGGCGAGCCCCCGGAGGAGAGGCTCGCCCGGAGCCGGAGGGGCCGAGGCGCGCCGGCAGGCACGAGCGGGAAGAGAGAGAGGGACGTTGCGTCCACCACCGCGTCGTCACGTGCCGCACTCGGGCGTCGGATTGCAAAAAAAAACAGGATTGCAAAAAAAAACCCAGGATTGCAAAACAAACCCAGGATTGAAAAAAAACCAAGGATTGCAAAAACCCAGGGTTTTTTTGCAATCCAGGGTTTTTTTGCAATCCTGCGAACGGGGTTCAGCGGGACCTCAGGTTTGCTGATGTGCACCGGGGGACGGCCCCCCCCGCCCGCTCCGCTGACCGGAACTGCCGCCGCCCGAAAAAGCACCGGCTACGGCAGACCTGGTTTGGTGATTCCGGCTCATGCAGCGGCTCCCGGGCCCTACCACTGACCAGGTGTCCTTGCCTGGGGTCCCAGCTATACTTACGTCGGGCCTGTCCCCCTACAGGGGGATTTTCGACGAAAAATGAAAAATCCTTCAAAAATAATCAAAAAATAATCCAAAAATAGTCAGGGGACTATTTTTTGTACTTTTTGACCTTCTTGGGGGTATTTTGTGGGTATTTTTCATTTTTCGTCGAGAATCCCCCTGTAGGGGGACACGCCCGACTTGACTCTGGCAGGCTTTTGGAGCCTCGGCCGCCTGTCCCGCGCACGCCGCCTGCACGCCCAAGCCCTCGGACACACGCCACCCGAGGAACCACACACTGCACGGGCATCAACGCTCGGAGCTCCGCGCGGGTCTCCTGGAGGCCTCCCAGGTGAGGTCTGTGTGGATGGGGCCGGAGAGTGGCGCCGCACCACAGATGCAGGCGCCGATGCATCAGCGACGTCGGCGATGCATCAGCGCCCTCGGCGTGGAGGACCTAAAGCTATACCCGAACTGCCACGCCGTCAAGTGCCACACAGGCGCGGAGGCGTGGCGCAAGCAGGCGAGCACGCGCATGGGTGTCTGGGAGTGCCGGGCCGTGCTCGGGGCGGACGCCAGCGTGCACGCGGGGCGGAGATCTGAGCCCGCCGGGATGGACTGGCCACCAAAGTGGAGGGCAGGAAAGTCCACCCCGATGAGAAGCACCCCGACGCGCGAGGCCTGTGGTCAACGCGCCCAGAGGAGGAATCGAACAGGGCAGGGCTGTCTCGTAATAAACGCCCAGGGCCGTTTAGCAAACGCCAGTTGTCCGGTCCGGGTGGTGTTTCCTCCCTTGATTAAGGGGCCCCTAACCATTTGGAAGCGGGTCTAAGTTAAGAGGCCCAAAACATCATGTGTATGGGGATCTTTTCAGACGGTGTATAAAGCTCCAAAGCCCCCCCCCCAGACTGATTATCCCGCATGCGAGGGCGGGGGTCTAAGTGAGGCTGCGTCTTCATTGTGTTATAATTAGGGTTCAGGCCTCCTTCGTTCTCGATGAAGAACAGTCAGTCCTCCTCCTGCGCCAAAATTCTTTCTCCTAAAGTCCCGCAGCGAGGGGGGGAGGGGGGAGCAGGGGGAAGAACAAGCGGCATACATCACGAGGCTCCAAAAGGAGGGAGGGGGGCGGGGAGGGGTGCAGAGGGACAATGCAGCGCGTATGATTACGTGCCTGCCCCCAGCAGCGCAATCGCACAGCTTGACCATAGCCGAATGCGCGCCTCCCTGAAGTGCTGGAAGTCCAGGCCCAACTTCACGCGCACCCGCGAATTCACGGGCATGTCGGCCCTGCCCAGGCATGTTCGAAATGGTGCGCGGTATGAGATCAGCCCGACTCCTGTCGGACTGACTAGTCGTCCAGAGGTGCTTCCTGGGAAGTGCCACGAGAGAATAGGTTACGTTCGCCTCTGGGGCACGTCTCCCCCTCCGACCCTGGACACCCTCTGGGCTAAGCGCCTGGGCGCTCGTTCCCCCAATCCCTGTACCTCCAATCATCCTCTCCACGCCAGGCCAAGCCGAGCACACTCGTGCGCCTGCGCACGCGCATGCAAGATAGCATGACTGCACACTTGGACTTGTGGGGCCACCCGTCCGACGATAACACAACTCAAGGAATCGGTGGGAAGCCCGCTCTAAATGACTTGATGCATTATATGCACATTGCATCCCACCATGCAACTAAAGATGCTGCACATTCGCATAGATTCACATATCTATATATAGATGTATGTATGTATGCTTGTATGTATGTACGTATGTACGTATGTATAACCAAATGCATGCATACATGCATACACATGCCTGACGGGCTGTCTGCACATATGGCCGTGCAATTGTGATTATACAGGACTCGCATGCGGCAAACTGCCTATTTCATTTGATGAGCTACTACACGCATCGACGTATCAAACTGCCGATGGAAACGCACATGTGTACATACATGTAGATTTGTCTTTCCAAGCTATCCACCTGTTACCAGCATGCAACTAACGATCGAACTGCAGTACTAAGTGGGTGTCTGTGTACTGGACTATCTGCATACAAGTGACACGCGCGTTTCCATATTCGAGCACGTAGAACAAGGGATGCAAGGAGGACCGTGGAGAATATGACCGAAACACGAGACAGCCGACATGGGGTGCGACAACTAATTCGGGCACTAATGCGTTCGGGATCGCGTTGAGCAACTCTGGAGAGCAAGCATGCCCGAACACCAAGCTGTCAGAACGCACGTTGGGCAACCGCGATGAACGAACGCGCCTGGACCAAATGGAAAACGCATCTGCTTGGGATCCGTCACCGCGCCGTAGGCACGCATGTGGAGTGCCCCCAGGTCCCCGTGACTTCCCTCGATGGACAGCCGCAAAGGTGCTCGCCAAGGGGCCCAAAGCCCCCGTGCGGCCGGCGCTCGCGGGAGTGCCCTGGTGACTCTGCCCGAGGAGCTGGGACCGTGGCGGGGGCCGGCGCCCGGAGCGCGCTCCACGATGGCCTCGGGGACCCGTGCGGCTGGCGCGCCCCTGGGAGCCTCCTAGACTCTAAGACCAGCACCCAAAGCCCTGGGGGGCCGGGCCAGATCGCCAAAGCCATCGGGATGCCAGGCGATGCTTGCACCAGGCGCTTCTTTCTGTAGTTCCCTCAGCAGCTTGTCTGTAAGGGTTCTATCTTTCCTCACACAGGAGTGGGTGGGCCGCCGAGTCTGAAATCGACCTTTTCGCGTTCTCCCATTGGATCCCATCGTATTGTCTCCCGTTGTCTCCCGTCGTCTCCCATTGTCTCTCGTTATCTATGATTGTTTCCCGTTGCTTCCAGTTGTCTCCTGTTGTGCCCGGTTGCCTCCTGTTGTCTTCCGTTGTCCCCCGTTGTCTCCCGTTGCCTCCCGTTGCCTCACGTTGCTTCCCATTGCCCCCCGTTGTCTCCCGTTGTCTGTCGCTGTCTCCCTTTGTTAGTGTAAGCATTTTAGAACGATGTGCATGGGCACTAGTTTACACAGTCGCACTCATACTCGAAACGTGAATGTCAATTCTTTGCGTTGCATTTGGCAAAACGAATCGAACTTGTAATGGACGACCTACGGCCCAACGAACTGGTATTCAAGCCAGTCGTCTAGGTAGGACCACTCAAACTACGACTAGTACTAGTAGATGCTGGTGCGTGATACGAGTACATGAGTTGTGCTGGTCCTTGCTGGTAGTAGTAGCAATAGTACTAGTCGTAGTCGTAATAGTAATAGTACTATGCGTCGCCGTAGTAGTAGTAGTAGTAGTAGTAGTAGTAGTAGTAGTAGTAGTAGTAGTAGTAGTAGTAAAGGTAGAAACAGTAGTAGTACTAGTCGTAGTAGTCGTCGCAAAGAAAATAGAAATAGGTCATAGTGGTAGTGGTCACAATAATATTAATAGGAGTCGAGATACCAGGAACGGTGAGGTTAGTTTGTAATTAAAGTAGTCGAGATAATACTACAAGTAGTCGTGGTAGTACTAGAACTACTAGTGGTAGTAGTAGTAGTAGTAGTAGTAGTAGTAGTAGTAGTAGTAGTAGTAGTCGTAGTCGTAGTCGTAGCCGTAGTAGTAGTAGTTGTAATAATTATGGTGATACTATTAGGAGTAGTAGCTGTCAAAGCAGTAGTCGTCGTCGTCGTAGTAGTAGTAGTAGTAGTGGTAGTAGTAGTTGTAGTAGTAGTAGTAGTAGTAATAGTAGTAGTAGTAGTAGTAGTAGGAGTAGTAGTAGTAGAAAGAAACATTGTAGTAAAAACTAGTAGCAGCAGGAGCAAAAAAAAAGTTGTCGAAATAATAGTAATAGTAGTTGGGGTAGAAAGTAGTCGTCACAGTCGTCGTCGCAGTCGTCGTCGTAATCATAGTAGTGTTACTACTTAGCAGTACTAGTAGTAGTAGTAGTAGTCGTAGTAGTAGTAGTGATAGGAGTAGTAGATGCAGTATGAGTAGCAGTAGTACTAACAGTCGTGATAAAAGTAGTCCTGGTAGTAGTAGCAAGAGTAGTTGCAGTATGAGTAGCAGCTGTGGAACTAATAGCAGTTTGAGTCGTAGTAGTCGTGGTAGTAGTCGTAGTAGTCGTCGTCGTAGTAGTAGTTGTACTACTACTACTACTACTACTGCTACTACTACTACTACTACTACTACTACTACTACTAAAAGTAGTCGTAGTAGTAGCAGAAGGACGTAATATTATTAGTAGCAGTAGTCGTGGTATTGTGGTATTAGTCGTAGTAATAGTAGCAGGCGTGGTTGCCACAACAACAATAGAAGTAGGGGTAGCAGTAGTAGTAATAAGCGTAGTGGTAGTGGTGATCGAAGTAGCAGTAGTAGGGGCGTCGTAATAGTAGTAGTCGTGGACGTAGTAGAAATAGGCGTAATGGTATGAGTAGTAGTAGTAGTAGTAGTAGTAGTAGTAGTAGTAGTCGTCGACGTAGTAGTAGTAGTAGTAGTAGTCCTAGTAATATTAGTAGTGGTAGTAGTCGTAGTAGTAACTGTCGTTGTCTTAGTAGTAGTACTAGTAGTAGTAGTAGTAGTAGTAGTAGTAGTAGTAGCAGCAGTAGCAATAGTCGTAGGTGGCAGTGGTAATCGTAACCGTGCTTTTCGTAGTCGTAGTCCTGGGCGTAGTGGCGTCAGCAGTTGAATAGCAGTAGTAGTAGTAGTAGTAGTAGTAGTAGTAGTAGTAGTAGTAGTAGTAGTAGTTGTAGTAGTAGTAGTAGTAGTAGTAAGGGTAGTAGTCGTAGCGATAGTCGCATTAGTATATGTAGTGGTAGTAGTAGTTAAAATGGTCTTAGCAGTAGTCGTAGTAGTAGTAGTAGTAATAGTAGTAGTAGTAGTAGTAGTAGTAGTAGTAGTAGTAGTAGTAGTAGTAGTAGTAAAAGTGATAGTTGAGGTAATAGTAACTATATGTAGGCGTGGTATTATTAGTATCGCCAGTATCGTTATTAATATTCGTAGTAGTAGTAATGCTGGTAAAAATTCTGATATGGGTAATAGTAGTAGAAGTAATCGGAGTAGTAGTAGTAGTAGTGGTAGTAGTAGTAGTAGTAATAGTAGACCAAGTAACAATCGCCGTCGTCGTCGTAGTAGTAGCAGTAGTAGTCGTAAAATAAGAAGAACAGCATCACCAGCAGCAACAATACAAGCAATAGCGATTGTAGCCGTCGTCAGTGGCCCGTAGTAACAATAGTAGTCGTCGTATCAGTAGTAAGAATAGTACCCGTATTCGCAATAGTATTCGCAGTGATGATAATAATCATTAATAATCATGACAATCGTACTCGTAGTAGTCGTAGTAGAAGTACAAGTAGTAGTAGTAGTAGTAGTAGTAGTAGTAGTAGTAGTAGTAGTAGTTGATAGTGGTAGCTGTGTTCGTAGTGGTAGTAGACGTTGTAAGGGCCAGGAAGTGGACTGCCGAGCCCCTGTGGGAAACTGTTGAAGGTCTCCTGCCGCAAGGGTGTCATCAGAGGTTGGGAGGGTGAGATCGAAGTGAAACGGAGAACCCCCACAAGGAAATCGTTGTCGGTTTGGTGTCACGCGTGCGGGCGAGGCGAAGCTGCGTGGGCGGGCGAGCAGAATGAACTCTGCTGCGGCTCGTAGACGAGCGCGTTCCACTACTCGCAAAGTAACAACTCACAAGTGGCCTGGATCCGCCGCGGGGGATCAACGATAAACTACATCGAAGCGAACATGTTGTTCTTGTTCGGACGTTTGCGAGTAGGCACTTTGCGAGTAGTGGAATGCGCTCGGTGAGCTAGGGCGAGTCCAAATCAAATGATGCTCCCACCCCCCTGGTTGGCCGGCGGAGGCCTGGTTGACCAGCGGTGGCCTAGGGGTGTCCGGATGGTGTTCCGTGGCCCGCCCAGGGTGTCTCCATGGTTTCCCGGTGGTGTCCCTCTGATGTCTCGATGGTGTCCCGATGGAGCTCCGATGATGTCTCGATGGTGGCCAGATGGTGTTCCGATGGTGTCGCGATAGTGTTCCGATATTGTCCCGATTCTGTCCCGACGGTGTCCCGATGGTGCTTCGATGGTGTCCCGATGGTGTTCCGATGATGTCCCGATGTTGTCCCGATGACTTTCTCGATGTTTAGATAGAGAGATACTGAGATCGATGGATAGTTATACCGATCGATGATGAGATCTATGCATAGATATTGTGCTCGATTGTGATCTGGATAATGGGAAATATTGATCGTGAGACTGACAGATTGATAGAGTGACCGTTGGTGAGATCAATAGTGAAACTGGCCAACATACGTTAAGACCGATAAAGAATGAGTATGGTCGATAGTGATACTGATACACTGATTGTAGGGCCAAACGTGAGATCGACAAGCAGATAGTGGGATCGAAAGTAAGATCGATAGCGGGACGCATAGTGATATCGATAGTGAGCCCGATAGTGAGATTAGCAAACAGATAGTGATATCGCTAGTGGGGTCGATAGCAATACCTATAGTGATGCCGATCGTGAGATCGATCCACAAATAGTGGACGGACGGACCACAACTGTGTCCCGATGGTGTGCCGATGGTGTTCCGATGCTGTCCCGATGGTGTCCCGATGGTGGCATAGATTTGTTCTCAGGGTCTCCCGATGATGTCCCATCGCAATTGCCATCAATTGGCTCCCCCCCTAACAACCTCTTTATCACCTGAAGGGTGGTCGAAGAGGTAAGGAAGTTGCAGGGGTTCCGGGTTTTCGGCTGGTGGGCGCCAGTGGCGGCATCGTGGGCGCCTCGTGTTGGCTTGAAGTCTGGGTTTTCGGCTGGTGGGCGGCCATGATCGCCTCGTGGTTACCACTCCTTCGCCCAGAAAGTCCGCCACCATGCTCCCTGGCATTGAGACGTGGAAGAATGCCAAGTTCTGTCTGGCAGGATTCCTGTTTTCGAGGCCTGGAAATGGGCACCAACACCAACTGAGGGGGTTGCCTCCACAGGGGGAAGATGATCCTAGATTTCGGCGTTGGTGGTAATATTTCGGCCACCTTGGAAGCCAGAATATTACCACTACCACCGAGATCGGGATCTTCTTCCCTCGGTGGAGGCACACCGCCAATACTGGTGTTGGTGACAACCTCTAGGCCTGCGACTGTTGTTGTCTTAAGGATCCCCCCCCACTCCTCTCATCACGCCCAGTTGCGTGCATCGCCCCACCTCCCCTGGGCCCCTCGGCGGCCATGGCGCCTCGCTGAGGCTCTCCCAGGCTTCAAGGACAGGCTAGAAGGCCACCAAGGCCGCCAAGACGGCGCACCATGCTTCCAGCACGGCCCAAAATGGCTCCAAGAAGGCCCAAGATGGCCTCATGACGGCCCAAGACAACATCAAAATGGCTCAAAGAAGCCTCGAATACGGCTCAACAAGATTCTCAGAGGAGCCTCCGGAGGGCTGGAAGAGGCAAAAACCAATGGCTTCCCAACGGTTGTTCATTGAATTTTGGACTCTCACGTTTCCCGGCGTCCGTCAGCTCAAAGCCGAGGCCTCCAAGATCGCTCCAAGAAGGCTCATAGACTGCCCACGCGGCCCCAAGAGAGCCTCGAGCTGACCCTGAAGAGCCTCCCTTAGGCTGGCACGGTGGCGGGACTAGCCGAAGGGAGCTAGAAGTGAGTCTTGACTGGTGGCCGCCAGCGGCCGCCCCATCACCACCCGCCCGACCTATGTGCTTGCCCCCGACTGCGGCGCCCGCGGCCCCCTCGACGAGGAAATATGTCAGACGTGGCAACCAAACCGGCGTCCCCCGTGCCCCCCGGGTGCCGTGCCCCCGCCTCTGGCGCCCCGAAGCCCATGCTGCCTGGGAGCCCCGGGGTATACTCGGCCGATGGGCACACCCTCGGCCGCCCACGTGGGCCCTCTCTGCTGGCGGGGGGCTCTCTGGTCTTCGCTTGGCGGGGGGCCGCCCGTGCACGCCCGGGGCCTCCTCGACCGCTGGCTGGCGCCTCCCTCGAGTGCACGGCGTGGATTGCACATCATAGCTCCCGCCCTGTAGATTGCACCGCCTTGTCATCGCTCGGACCTTTATCATTCCCAATGTGTTTGCTGGTGTCATGTTTTTCTTCTGGACTGGATGATCCAGGATGCTCCTCGGCAGTCCTCGCCGAGAAAAAACGCACACCACCGAGAGATGTCAAACCGCATGGTTTGCACCATGCGCCACTGGTGTTCCCACTCTGCCCCGAACAATTCTTTCACTTACACTAGAAGAAGAAGAAGAAGAAGAAGAAGAAGAAGAAGAAGAAAAAACAACAACAAAAACATAAATGTTTGGCGCTCCGCGCGGATTTCTTGGGTCCGCGCTGGGCCCCCCCCCCCGCGGCGCCTCCGGCGCCGCCCCTGGCGCGCTCCGCGCGCCAGGGAGGGGGGCCCAGCGCGAGAAGGCCCAGCGCGGACCCAAGGAGTCCGCGCGGAGCGCCACAAGTTTTATGTTTCTGGCTTTTTCGCTCCTCTTGGACGCTCTGCCCCAAGCAATTCTTCCGCTTACCTGCCAAAAGATTTGTTCCTCTTGGACGCTCTGCCCCATAAGCAACTCTTTCGCTGGCACGTCGCTCGCCCACCTGCTACGCAATCGCCTGCCAGCGCTGCGCTTTCGCCCCGCCGCCGCCCGTGACCACCCGGGCGCGCCTCGCGGGCGCCCCCGTTTGGGCGTGGCTTAATGGGGGGGTCGCAAATGGGGGGGTCAGAAAAGGTCCCCTTTCGTGCCCCTTTCGGGCCCCTCCGGAGCCCCAGGGGGCTCGTTTAGGCACCGTTTGGGTACCTTTTCGGACCACCCTCGCCACCCCCCCATTTATGACCCCCCAATTACGCAACGCCCAACCCCGTGCGCCGGCCGGCGCTTCCGGGTCCTCGCGCGGTCGCTGCCCCGCTGCCGCCCGTCGCCACCCCGTGCACTAACACCCCATAGTGTACACAGGGTGGCTTGCAGCACGTGGCCTGCACCGCATAGGCTTGCACGAAATACATGAAGGGGCCCCAGGACACACAAATAAATACACACAAATAAAACTATTCCCCATATTTTCCTATATTTTCTGGGTTTCTGTCTTACCAACCACTTCCCATATTTTCCCATATTTTCTGGGGAATCGAGGATTAATTGTGTCTGTGTGTTTCTTTTCCTCCTGAATACAGTCGGGGCGTTGACCTAAGGAACCCAAAAATAAGGAACGAGGTCCCTTTTGTCCACAAGCTGAGCTTCGATTTCCTGTCGGAAACATGGGGAAAGCCTGAGGCAGGCTGTGAAACAATGAGGGAACGCGGAGCCCCTCCCCAACGAAAGGGGTTCCTTCTTCAGGGCCCCGACTGTAGGCTTGCACGACACAGCTGGCACCACCTCACCTGCACCACGCAGCTCGAGCCACGCAGCTTGCACCACAGAGCTTGCACCACAGGGCTTCCATCACGCAGTGTTGCACCACACAGGTAGTCACCTCGATTGCGCCAAATGGCTTGCGCCGCCAAACTTACTTCACGTCGCTTGCGCCACACTGTTTCCACCCCATCACTTGCACTAGATCGACTGCACCACATCTATTGCACCACCTAGCTTGTGCCACATAGTTTGCACCGCACGGGTTTCACATCAAACCTTACACCATCTGTATTGCACCACATCGCTTACCCCATAGCAAGTACCACGTCGCTTGCACCACGTATCCTGCGCCACATAGCTTGCCCCAAGTCGAATTCACCAAATCGGTTGCATCACATAGCTTGCACGACATAGCTTAATGCCAGCTGTTGAACGAGACAGGCACGCCAGGCGCACGATCCAAAACAGCCTGTTCGATCTCGGGCGTGCCGCGGCGGGGCGCCAGGTCAAGAGGGCCCTCAGATGGCCGCAGCTGCGATTACAACTGGCACCCAGCCGCCAGAAGAATGCGGACAAACGCGACGCCAGCGACTCCGTGCCTTCTCCAAACTTGCCCCACGACGCCCTGGCCAGAGAGGCCTCCGAACTCAGGAACGGCGCTCTCGCTCGAGACTTTGGAAACCGCTCAAATGGGTGAAGGCCCAGCTTCGACAGAAACGGCTCCGGCTCGATACTTCCTCGTGCTTTTCTCTGTCACTTCCTGGAGCGACACTCTCGCTCGAGACTTCAACGGCAATTCTATCAAATTTGTAACGACACAGCTGCGACGATAACGGCTCCCACTCGATACTCCCTTACGATGTACCCGGAGGCGCTCTGGCCAGGGAGGCCCCGAACTTGAGGAACAGTGCTCCCGCACGACAGTTCCTCGAAATCCAATCAAGTTTGTGACGGCCAACCTGCGACGACAATGGCTCCCGCTCGATACTGCCTTACAAGTTACTCCAAGGCGCACTGGCCAGCGAGGCGCCGAAACTGAAGACGGAGCTCCGAGGACATGCAAAGCTCCCACTCCCACGAGTTGCTACCGAACCTCACCATGCGGCGGCGAGCCCAAGGGGGGAAGCAAAGGGGGCGGGCCTTCTCGGAAGGCTCGATGGCCTCCTGCTTTCTGAGAAGCTTTTCTAAGCCTTCTTGGAAGACAGAGCAATCTTCTCAGAAGGCGGAAGGGCTTCTGAGAAGCACCGCCGCCTTCTGAGAAAGCTCGCCCCTCTCACCGCCCCCCTAAGCTCGCCGCCGAGCCTCGCCATGCCCCGGAGCGCTGCCTGTCGCTGCCGCGGCTCATGGGCGAGTCGAGGTACGCCGAGGACCACGGCGACGCAGGAGAGCCGTAGCCGACCTGATTCCCGAGTGTGGGCACCAGGCGAGCAACACAGATGATGTGGCGGCACTCGGGCAGGGGAGTGCTCAGCAGCAGCGTGGGTGATAGGCGCCGGGTCCACCGTGGGCGACTCGAGGGCGACCAGCCCACTGGTGATGGGGGGCACTCAGATCAGCACTCCGGTTTCCGCCTTCACAGCTGACGCGACGGCTCTTGACGAGACGGCCTGGGCCACTCCAGTGACTGGAGTGGCCCGGGCCGTCACTGACTGACTGGTAACTTGCAATCTGCTCGTGGTAACTGACTGGCAGTCAGTTACCACGAGCAAATTGCCGTCACAAGAACGAATTCGACACCGTCTCTTCATTTGTCGCGATGGCGATTGCTACCGGCCGCGGCCGCACCCGCCGCCTCCAGGAAGCGTCACGATGCGTGCTCACGTGCGAAAAGTCATAACCTACTCGTAGATATTCCCAGATGGGCGACACGTGACGCTCCTGGCTCCGACCCCCCCCTGGCAACGCCCGTATTGCGATCCCCGTGTCGGGAAATCACAAGCAACAGCTTGGATGGGGATTCTCCGCGGCACTGCCCAACCGAATACACGCCAGCGACGACACGCGTACAGCGGCACCACCAGATAAAACGAATCGTAGATATGTGTATGCTGGCCATCGTGATTTTGGCAATGACGGCGGTGGTGACAGAGCTGATGATGACGATGATGGTGTCGCGGGCTGCGCACATGTGACGATGAAGCGGTGGTGGCTGTGAGGGTGAGGAGACAATATCAAGGGACAGATGAAGGGGGGGGAGAGGGAGGAGAAGGAGGAGGAGGAGGAGGAGGAGGAGAAGGAGGAGGAAGAGGAGGAGGGAGAGGAGGAGGAGGAGGAGAGGAAGAGGAGGAGCAGGAGGAGGAGCGAGCGTCCCTCAAGAGGGGGAGGAAAAGGAGGAGAAGGAGGAGGAGGAGGATGGCCGCGAGTCAGCTGAGCAGGTCCACGGCCCTGGCCAGGCCCGCGTGGAAACGCCCGGAGCCGCCGCCCTTCCAGGCGCGAGCCAGGTCGCGGGCGCTGGCACGCTGGCGCCTGGCGCGCCGATGCCGCGCCTCCTCCGCTGGCGCGATGGTCCCGGCCCGAGGGGAGCTCGCGGCAGCTGCCTGCCGCACCCAAAGCTCTCGGGCCGAACAGCACTGGAGGAGGAGGAGGAAAAGGAGGAGGACGAGGAGGAGGAGGAGGAGGGATGAGGAAGGATGAAGAGGAGGAGAGGGCAGAGGGAAAAAGTGGTCACCGCGCCACTCCTCGCGGCTCGGGCCTCTGGGCGCAGGAGGCCGGACACCGGCGCCCGGCGAGCGCACTCATAGATTTGCTGTGGCGGTTCGTGGCCGCCGGGCGGGAACGCCCTGGCGGCCGAAGGATCCACCCTTACAGGCGGATTTTGGGCGAAAAATCAAAAATAGTCCGACCATATCTTTAACTAGCAAAAACAACTTTTAAAGCATCGTCCTCCACTATTTTTTGGACTATTCTTGAATACTCCTCCTGGATGGAGGGGCAGGCCCGACTTAAATCCACCCCGTTTGGACGACGACGGCAGCGACGACGCTGGCAAAACCAGCGGCGCGCGCACAGGGGCGCGCCCGAAGGCGCGCGCGCGCCCGGCACGGCGCCCCGCTCTACGGCCGGCCGCGGTCGTCCTGAGGGGGGCGCCTTCGCGGGCACGCTGCCGAAGTCCGCCTGAACGTGCTGGCCGCGGCAACGCAGCGCGAGCACTGGGTAGAGCGCGAGCATGTGCTCCAGGCTTTCCGCCTTGATGGAGGAGGTCACCACGAAAGCGCGCTCGTAATGCCACTGCACGGTGCGGGTGCCGCCGTCTTACTTCACTCCGAGGACGTCTCCCTGCGCCAGCCTGATGCCCTTCTGGACGTTGTGCCCTGCCAGTGCGGCGCCAACGGGCCCGTTGCCGCTGACGGAACGCACCGCGCGCTGCAGGTGGAGGGAGCAGGCCTCGGCGCCCACCGGCACGCGGCCGCAGACGCCCACGGCGAGGCCGCCCTGCTCGGAGTCGGTGTTAGCGGCCACGTGCACCTCGAAGCGCGAGGCGCCGATGGGGGCCAGGCGGCCGCTCGGCGAGACCAGCTGCCAGCCGTCCAGCGTCGCCCTCACGTCGCTGCCCAGCACCGCCAGGGAGGTGCCGTGCGTCGGCGAAACGCGGTTGGCCCCCGCGAAGGGTATGAGGTGGAGGGCCTCCAACAGCGTCTCCACGCCCAATGCTGCTCCGGCGGCGCCGGGGGAAATGGGGCGTCGGAGCGCCCCTGGCGGCTCGACAGCCAGTCCACGATGAAGCCGAAGCAGTCCGGGTTGAAGTCCAAGAAGAGCCAGCCTTCGCAATCCCGCGGGATGGGATGGATGAAGGCGTCGCTGACCATGTGATTCAAGTAGCTCCCCTCGACGCAGCAAAAGACGGCCCTCTGGGCACCGAAAACCCCCGCCCGCAGCAGCTGATCCGCAGCACCCCGGCGCCCTCGGACGCCCGCGGCACCGCCATATGCTGCTGCAGGGTCCGGAGTTTCGCCCACTCTTCCGCGCTGGCGCGCAACTGCCCCAGCTCCGCACTCGGGGTGGTTTCCACGGATCCGCAAGCTGCCCAGACAAAGCCTGAAGGAAACAGGGAGAAAAAGCGTGGAGAGACGGCGGGGCGCCGCTGTCCTTGTAGTGCTCGATGTCGTGGTCGTTGTGCAACCTTGAAGTAATGCGTGTTGTTCACGGCGTCGTTCGCGCGGTCGGCCTCCCCCGCGCTGGCGCGCAGGCTGCCCCAGCTATCCGCGGCCAGCCTCTCGAAGCCTCTCGAAGCCTGCCGAACTCCGCCCCGGCGGCGCGCAGCCGCTCCCTCCCAGCCTCCCCCCGAAGCGGCGAGGCGCCGCACAGCGGACTCCACCGCCGGCGCCTCGGCGCCTCGGCGCCCGCCTCCTCCATCTACAGTTCGGTCGGGCATGTCCCCCTACTGGAGGATTGTGGACGAAATCTCAAAAATTATAAATAATACCACCAAATAAATTATGCCGGCAAAGCAACCTAACAGCGATGTGTAGAAGCATAGCTGGAAACATTGCCTGTGGTATTCATGTAAGAGCGCAGTTGTTAGAATTCTGGCGTTCTCGCAGTCGCATTCGGATTCGCAGTGGCAGTCGCAGTGACAACATCAGCGGCAGTCGCAGTGGCACTGCCAGTAGTTGCAGTAGCAATAGCTACACTAGCAGCAGCAACAGCAGCAGCAGCAGCAGCAGTAATAGTAACAGTAGTAGTAGCAGTAGAAGTAGTAGTGATGGTAGTAGTGGTAACAGTGAAGTAGTAGTTGTACTGTGTGGAGTGAACGAGTAGGAGTGATGGGAGCAGTGGTAGTAGCAGTAGAAACGCTGCTTTCGATAACGGTATCTCCAAATGAGATATTTGTATACATGCATTGAAGTCTAAACGAGACACTGCAATCAACGGATGTGATTCCAAACGAGACACTGCTATCGACGGGTTGAGCCTCAAACGACACACTTGCATCAATGAATGTAGCTCCAAAACAGGCACTCCCATGAATGGATTCAGTGTGATGTCGTAGTAGTAGTAGTATGGGCGCGGACCCGTAAGACCTGAGTCTCCACCGGGGTGCTCGGCGAAGCCATTGATGATGATGATGATGCGATGATTGCGCCGCGCAAAGTCTTCCTCTGTAAGAAAGTCGCAGTCGCAGAGCTGGCGCGCGAGCGGCCCCGCCATGACGGGGCGGTCGGAGAAGACGCGCAGCTGGCCCCCCTCCACCTCGCCGCGGGGAACGTAGCAGCTCTTCCCCGCGGGGGCGGCCGACGCCTTGCGCACCCGCTCCGCGCACCGCTGCGCGAATTCCGCGCGTCGCGCAGAGAGGCTGGACACAAGCTCTTTGTAGGCGGCAAGGCGCCGCAGGATTGCCTTGGTCCGGATGCCACTCTCGAGCATCAGCAGGTCCTGGTCGATCCTGTTCTGCGCCTCCTCAGCGAACCCTTCCATGGGGTTTGGAAGGCCCTCCGCCTCCGCGACGCGAGTCTTTGTTGTGGTTTCGCTCTCCGCTTGCTTGAAGGCCTGGAGCTCGGCGTCCTGCTCCGGGGAGAACTGGTTGGCCTTCCGTGCTTTCCGGACTTTCTCTGCCAGCTGCCGCTCTGCGAGGCTACGCCCGGCATACTCCTTCGGGTGGCGGCCGAGGTCTCGCACTTGCTGCATGAGCTCCTCGGTCTTGTCTCGCTTTTGCTGCATGAGCTCCTCGGTATCCTGCTTCCGTTTGAGCTCCTCGGTCTCCGTCTGCTGATCAGCACAGCCCAGCGGTCGCGATGGTCCGAGAAACGTTTGGCCTTGTTTTCGGCCCGTTCTTGTTCGGACGTTCGTTTATTTCGCTTCGGTATCCGGCCGAACTGCTTCACGTGCTCGACGAGCGTTTGCAGAGGACCGCTCAAAGCAGCACGCTGAGGAGCAGCGCTGTTCCCTGCCGCAGGCTGAGGAGCGCCGCTGTTCAATGCAGCAGGGCCAGGAGCACCGCCGCCAGACCGAGAACTATCAGCATGTCCTGGCATTAAGGTGCGCAGTAGGCGCTGCGCAGTTCCTTTGAAAGGAAATCTTCGAAAGTAGGGCTGTAGCCAAGAAGGCTACGGGGACGATGATGATGATGAAGATGATGAGTCTTGAAAGTCTGGGAAGTGGAAGAGCACGAAGTGGCGTACAGTTGGCTCCGGGCATTCAAAATGTGGCCCGGGAGTGGAGTTCTGGGAAATGGAAGAACACGAAGTGGCCTACAGTTGGCTCCGGGCATTCAAAATGTGGCCCAGGAATGGTGTTGTGGGAAGTCCAAGAGCACGAAGTGACCTACAGTTGGCTCGGGGCATCCAAAATGCGGCCCGGGAATGGTGTTCTGGGAAGTCGAAGAACACGAAATTGCCTACAGCTGGCTCCGGGCATCCAAAATGTGGCCCAGGAATGGAGTTCTGGGAAGTCGAAGAGCACGAAGTGGCCTACAGTTGGCTCTGGGCATGCAAAATGCGGCCCGGGAGTGGAGTTTTGGGAGGTCGAAGAGCACGAAGTGTCTGACTGTTTGTTTAAAACGAACCCGGCCCTCGCCTGTCCGGCTCCCGCCCAGACCCCACTGGGGAGTCATCAGATGCTTTCTTTTGACTTCATTAGAAACCTATCATCGCTGTTAAGTAAAAATGTTATAATAAAAATCGTCCCTTGACTATTGTTTGGCTCTTTTTGGATATTCCTCCCGTAGAAAGACGGGCCGGACTTAAACGTACAGCCGGGCCCCGTCGCGCCCGCTGGGCGCCCGGCGCCTGCGCCAGAATGGCTACGGAGCTGGAAGGGAAGGTGGTGTGGCGGTGAGGCTGCTGATCGTGAAGGTGGTGATGGTGGTGACGACGATGGCGATGTTGCTGGACTGATGTGATGAAGCGCCAGTCAGGGATCCAGGGCACGGGCGGTCTCCGGAGGTTGCCCTCTTGCGGCTGCGGGGCGGCGGGGGGGCCCGCCGCCCACAACGTGGGGAGGGTCCCCGCCCACATCTCCAGCGCAAAGGCGGGGGAGGAGGGAGTCCCGCCCCCATTTGAAAGGAGGGGGGGCTCGGGGAAAAACAAACCCCCTGGGGGGGGAGGGCAAATTCGACAGCCCCCCCCCTTCTGAATCAAGGTCTACTACTTGCGCTCTTTTCAAAGTGTGCTCCCCGAGCTGCCACCTAACGTCAAAAAATCCGCCAAACCAATCAGTCAGTCACTCGGCGGGCATGGAATCTCCGCCAGCCCCGCCGGGAAACACTCGACATGTGGAGCAGCTGGCACGCGCATGGACTCGTGATTGCAGAACTTGTGGAAGAAACGCCAGATCACAATTTATTGGAAGATGGTTGAGTCAGCATCGTATGCAGGATAACGATATGGGGGGACTGGCTCAGCGGGGAAAGCCGCGAGCCGGAATAGGCGCCACATCACCGACAGGATGGGCGCGAGGCTGTCGACAGCCTGAAGCCGCACGCTCCTGGGCGGGTGAGCCACCAGGCCTCCATCGGCGAGGAGCGGGCGGCATCGACCGCCCGCTCCCCCCCCGAGCAGACGCCGCCCTAACGCGGCCCCCGAGACGGGCAGGGCCACAACAAGGGCACGTTTGTCCTGCCCCCCTTCGGGACAGCCCCCCCAGTTTGAAATGGGTTGGGAGGCCCAACAAGCAGCTTCGCCTTAGGCGAAGCCCAGCTCCAGCTCTGTTGTACCGTAGCAGCCATAGTCCCAATAGTAGGAGATCGTCGCGTGAGCGACGAGCCATCTCAAGCAAAGGATGTTTTGGTCTCGATGGCAGATGGTACACCTCGCGCTGAGGTGTAGTCAGATCTGGGCGGCCGGCCGCTTGAGCACAAAACAGACACACGCTCGTTACCTCTCGCCTGTATCCCGACTCACTTTAGAATCGGGGGGGGAGGGAGCCGAAGCGTGAGTCCGCCGCTTCTATACAGCAGATACAGCTGTTTCTATGCACAAAGGCAGCAAGAAGGGGCGGGGCCGTGAGGAAGGTGGACCCGCACGCACGTTGCCTTACCTGCGCACAACTGTGCATATAAGTACTCCTCAGGCGGCCGCTGACCAGGATGTCCCCCCTCCACCCCCTCCTCCTCCTCCTCCTCCTCCTCCTCTTCCTCCTCCTGCTCCTCCTCCTCCTCCTCCTAGTTCCCCTCAGAGACACGGATCCCCGACAGTCTGCGTTTGTCCATCCCGGCGCCCTTGTTCCTGGGTTCGGCCCTCGGGGGCCGCTTCGGGACCCCGATGGCCATCAAAAACTGACCTGGGGCGAGAAACGACCCTCGAGAGAGCGGGGTCGGAGCATCTAGGGCCGCGCCTGGTTTTTAAGTCGGGCGTGTCCCCCACAGGAAGATCTTCGACGAAAAATTAACAATACTCAAACAAATACCCCAGAATGGTCGAAACATACCAAAAACAAATCCCCAGACAATGTTTTTATTGTTTCTGGATATTCCTCCTCTAGTCGAGGGACGGGGTTTAACTAGGGCTCACAACTTCGCAATTCGCGCTCCGCGAAGCGCGAAGCGCGAATAACCTCGCGCTCTCGCGCCGCCCCCCCCCGCCCCAAAGGGGAAAAAAGGAGGACGGGGAGGAGGGGAAGAAGAAACGAGGACCGCGCAGCGCGAAGAGCTTCGCGCCCTCGTGGGAGCCCACGCCGAGGGTCGAGCACCTCCCCCCCCCCGCCTGTGAGGAGGAGGAGGAGGAGGAGGAGGAGGAGGAGGAGGAGGAGGAGGAGGAGGAGGAGGAGGAGGAGGAGGGAGGAGGAGGGGAGGAGGGAGGAGGAGGAGGGAGGAGGAGGAGGAGGAGGAGGGAGGAGGAGGGGGAGGGAGGAGGAGGAGGAGGGAGGAGGAGGAGGAGGAGGGAGGGGAGGAGGAGAGGAGGGAGGAGGGAAGGAGGGAGGAGGGGAGGAGGGAGGAGGAGGAGGGAGGAGGGAGGAGGAGGAGGAGGAGGGGGGAGGAGGGAGGAGGGAGGAGGGAGGAGGGAGGAGGAGGGGGAGGAGGGAGGAGGAGGAGGAGGAGGGAGGAGGAGGAGGAGGGAGGAGGAGGAGGGAGGAGGAGGAGGGAGGAGGAGGAGGAGGAGGGAGGAGGAGGAGGAGGGAGGAGGGGGAGGGAGGAGGGAGGAGGAGGGAGGAGGAGGAGGAGGAGGAGGAGGAGGGAGGAGGAGGAGGGAGGTCCTTGTTGAAACGCGCCTCGTCGGATGCCTTCGGGGCAGCGCGACGGGCGGGCGGCGGCGCCTCTCTCGGGCCAAGGGAGCGGGCGAGCCCGCCCGGGGCACCGCCGAGCGGGCCACGGGGCGCGGACGTGTCCGTCCCCCGGGTGCCGTTGCTCGGCCTCCGTGCGCGGCCTTTCTCGCGGGAGGCTCCGGGAGGAGGGGGGAGGAGGAGGGAGGAGGAGGGAGGAGGAGGAGGAGGAGGAGGAGGAGGAGGAGGAGGAGGAGGAGGAGGAGGAGGAGGGAAGAGGAGGGAGGAGGAGGGAGGAGGAGGAGGAGGAGGAGGTGGAGGAGGAGGAGGAGGAGGAGGCGTGGCCATAGCTTGCACATTGTGGCGTGCAGCACGTCGCCTTCGTGCGCGGCCTTTCTCGCGGGAGGATCCGGGAGGCTCCTTCGGAAGCCCCGCCGAGAAAAAGTGCACACGCCCGAGCGGTACCAAGGCCACGGGGGGCGCGGACCGGCACTCGTGCCTCGAGCCCCCCCGGGCTCCTTCATTGCAGTCGGGGCGCTGACCTAAGGAACCCCAGATGAGGAACGAGGCCCCTTTTTCCCATGAGCTAGCCTTCGATCTCCGGTCGAGAACATAAGGAACGCCTGAGGCAAGCTGCGAACACACTTAAGGAACGCGGAGCCCCTCCCCAACGAAAAGGGTTCCTTCTTCAGGGCCCCGACTGTACCCCCGCCGAGAAAACGTGCACACGTCCGAGCGATACCAAGGCCACGGGGGGCGCGGACCGGGACTCGTGCCTCGAGCCCCCCCCGGGCTTCCCAGCGTGCCCAGACAGTCCGCGGGGCTCCCAGAGCTCGGCGGTGGCCAAACCTCCCTTTGGCAAGCCACCCTGAAGAAGACAGCCATTGGACCGAAACCGACGGACCTGGGCCCGCAAAAAAACGACGGCCGCGACGCCCTCCCGCGAACCGACAACGGCCACTTCGCTGATCGACGTGTCAGGGTATGAGGTCTATCAACCTCCCAGTGATGAGGTATGTACGGGAAAATGCGGGGCATCTGGAGGCCGAACACTACCCAAAACCTTCCGCCGTGTCTCTCTCGATCGACGTGTCAGGGCAGGAGGTCCGCCCATCTCCGAAGAACCCACGCTGGCCATGCGAAGGACGAGCTGCCACTCCCTCCCCCCCTGCCCCGCTCCGCAAAAACAGTCGGCGGCAGCCCGTGCCTCGTGGCGGTATCCCTCGGCTGCCCATCATCCTGCCAAAGACCCCTCCTCCCGCTGCTGCGATTCTTAGGTCGGGCATGTCCCCCTACAGGCGGATGTTGGAGGAAAGATGAGAAATACCCAACAAATATTCCAAAATGGTCAAACCATAGTTTTTAAACATCGTCCCCTGACTATGGTTTGCCCATGTTTGAACACTCCTCCTGTAGAGGGAGGTGCCCGATTTGACGCTGTTCCTCCCTCCTCGTCTCCCTCTTTCTCTCCTTGGGCCATGCGCGACACAGCCGGCACATACGGTAGGGAATCTTGCCATGTGAAATCTTTTTGGACGCCCGAAATGGGTACGGAAAGAATGGATACAATGCCCAACAACAAATGTTGTCCCATACCAAACAGCGGCCGCTGTTGGGCAGGCGGCCGTTTGTCTCGAATGGACACAGGGCGCGGC
>CAUYUJ010020604.1:155599-175599 GCA_963575745.1 Prorocentrum cordatum | reverse complement strand
TGTGATATGGTATGGTATGCTATGGTACGCCATGGTATGGTATGGTACGGTATGGTACGTATGGTGTGGTATGGTATGGTATGGTATGGTATGGTATGTGTGGTAGGAACTATGGTATGGTATGGTGTGTGTGGGGTAGGAAAAATATTGTGCTGCATGGAAGATGGAGCGGGAGGTGGGTGGGAAGGAGAGGGTGTTCTGGGAAAACAAGAACCCCACTCAGGATGTGGGGGAAAAAACGGTTAAGCAAGACTGGGGTTAGTGGCGAGTCGCTCCACATGCCCAACCGGGAGAAAGCAATGCGATCGTCAAAGGTGGTGCCTTCCATGACCCCACCTCGGAAGAACCCGCCCTCTACGAACCCCCGAACACTGGTCGTCCGCGCAACGTTCGTGACGAGAGTGGGCCGGAGGGGGATGGTAGCGGTACGGTGGGCGCATGCCGTGACGTCCGGCGCATGAGTTTCTGACACCACGTGGATCGTTCAACCTTGAACGAGCGATGGGTTTTCGATCGCCAGATCCATATTGACCGATTCTGGGTCACTGGCTGTTTCCAACCTTGAACGCCAGTTGCGGGGGTCGCCACCGCCTCAACACGAACCTGCCGTAACAGAAGGGGGGCTGGCAGACGGTACCCGTTGGCACCGTGGGTCACTCACGCGGCGGCGCTCACAAACTGGATGGCGTTTGGTGCACATCTCACAAGACACGCAAACACGCAATCGCACGCTCTACTTCGTACACATTGAAAAATGTTAATATCCAACACACACGGGCCACATAATTCCTCAGCTGGCTGGCAATGAGACCAAGGTCACCGTAGGCCCAGGCAAGCTCAACTTGTTGTCGATGCACCACGCACGAGCCGAGTTCCACGCACTCTCGGGAGCGAGCCGAATCGCGAGACTGGACGCGGCAGCGACGGGAAAGTACGTGCACAACCCTGGAAAACACGAAGGTGCACGGCCCGCGCGCCCACAAAGGGGCGCCGAGCCCTACCGCCCCGAGCACGGAGAGGCAAAACAGCAACAAGGGATTGCACGGAAGGAACAAGCTGACGCCGCAAGGGCGGTCCAAGAAGGGAAAGCCCCAAACGCACTCGTATGCGCATACGCACGCACAGACCCAGGGACACAAAACATTGGCGCGGACGCCGGGCGGCTGGGCGAATTGCACCGCGACCATGGGTGTGGCGCTCGACCAAGGCCGCGCGCTGCGGTGCCCCGAGCCGACGGTGGCTCGGGCGCAGCCTGCGTCGCTGGCCTAGCCGAGCGCCCAGTGCGAACACCCCAAGCCAAATGGCCACCTGGGCAGCGGTGGGCGGACAACAGCCGCACCGCAGGTGCCCCCTCGCCGAATGGGTTTGCGTCGCCCCGCGCCGCTGCGCGCCACGCGGCGCCCCCCCTTCCCTTTCGCCCAAGCATGGGGGCTGGGGCGGGGGGCGCGCGCCCAGCTGCTTCACCCGCGACCTACGTTGCACGACGATCGCCCACCACAAAACCATGGCACGGACGCCAAACGGCTCGGCGAATCGCACCGCGACGATGGGGGGGGCGCTCGATCAAGGCCGCGCGCAGCGGTGCCCGGAGCCGACGGTGGCTCGGGCACAGCCTGCGTCGCTGGCAGCGCCCAGCGCGAGCGCCCACTGTCACAGAGCGCCGGGCACTCGGCGGGGGCCCAGCTGCGCGCGCCACGCGCGCGCAAGCGCAGACCCAATGCGCCGCGAGCTGCCGGAGCGCGAGCGCGCGCGCGCTCCACCTGGCATGAAGCCCAGGCACTTTTCTTCACGCATCGCTGTCGGGAGAGAAATTATCTCTGGCCTCGAGAGTGGCGCCCCGCTCGAGCGACTCAACTGGCAGATCTACGATGGCAGCGCTCCGCAAGCCGCCCGCGCGAAGCATTTCGGCCAGTCCGGTCCCGCACTCAACTAAGTCGAGCGCATGCCCGCGACGTAACGCTTTTGCGTCGATTTCCTCTGGGTGCGCCACGCCCACCGCCCCGGCTGCAATCCGGATGGCGGCCGCGGCGTCAGCGGTGGGGAGGCTCGCGAAGGCATGGTGCCCGCGCCAGCTTTCTCGAAGAATGCGCCGAGGACGCGCGCTTGGCACGTGCCTTTGCCGCCCTCAGTGCGGCGCCAACACTTGCGCCAAATTGTAGCAGGTCGTTCCGAATGCTTGCACCGCTGTAAACGCAAGCCTAACGCTTCTTCTGAGAAGCGCACTGATGCCCGGTGCTGCTCGTTGAATGGCGAGACATCGGAGACAGCGGGCAAGCCCTCGCTTGGTAGGCGCAGAAACGCATGCCCGAAACACATGGGCATTGCCGCGCCCCCTGAGACTGGCGCGGCCACCGGGCCCGAAGTGCTCGCTTCGACGACTCTGGAAAGGAGGGCGTGCTGCACGATACGCTTGACTCTCGGGTTCGCCGGGCACCTCTTCGCGATGGCCAATCGCGCGCGCTTCGCGGATCGATCGACGAAGGCGGCCGTCGACGCCGACAACAGCTCGGATGCCGTGCGCCCAGTGCCCGCAATAATTTGCGAACGCGCCGCTCACGCGGAACAGCGCACTGGCGATCTGGAGGTCCCTCGCGCGGATGGGGATCGGGGGCTCCCGCCCAAGGGCGAACTTTGAAAGGCGTAATTCGCCGACGCACTGCGGACGCCCAGCACGGCGCCGACCGAGGACAACTGCCAAACGTCGCGTCCAGGCGCGACCTCGCGGCGAAGCGCCGGCACTCAGGCGCGCCCATTGCCGCGGCGCCGTCGAGGGCGCGCCGAGGCCCTTCACTGGGCGCGGCCAACTGGTTTGCATACGAAACAGCATAGTCGACAACGGCCTCGACCGCACCTCGCGCTGGCGAGCCTGCCACAGGATCGCCGCGTGCGTCGCCAGGGCGCAACATTGCGCGCGCTTGCTCCAGCGCCGCCGCCCATGCGGCGCCCCCTGGCCTGGGCCGCCGGCCCGGCGGCGGCCCCGGCGGAGGCCGCGGGCGCACTGCGACGCTCGCGCCGAAGCCAGCGGGCGGAGGGCCGGGGGGAGGGCGCGGCCCCGGGCGATCCCGCTCCTCAACATGCGCCGCCAGGGCTCCGGCGGCCAGGGGGCACACGGGCAGCGCGGCTTCTGCCCCATTGCAACGCTTGCGCCGACCGAGGGAGAAACCCTCGAGAGCGGGCATGCCCCTCTGAAATTTTGCTTCATTGATGGCCCTGCGCGCGGCCACCACGCGCGGCGTCTAGCGGCCCGCGGGCGTGCCGCCTCGTCCCGACTTCGCTGCTGTGCGGTGATAACTGAGGCCATCTGAAATTGGCATCGACGTCTGCCAGATGCTTCCAGTGGGCGACATCCTGCGACTTGAAGTACGCGACAAGCTTGACGTAAAACGCAAGCGGCTGACGCCGCAAATCGCACGCACACACAAAGCCAGTGGGCGAAGACCGCCGCGTCCGACATCTCTCCGCGCGTCTCTCCTCGGCCGCTCGCTGCGGGGCTTGCGCGGGGAAGCAAACGCTTCGCGAGCCACCGAAGCACCCAGCCGACACGCGCAGCAGCGCTCAGCGGGCCCTTCCCGGCGAAGCCCACTGCTGAGGAGCGTCGAATCGACTGCCCAACGTCGGTTCGACATAAATCGCGTTCAAACGATGCACCAAGCCGCAATATTCCCGGGACGGCGGATCCGCGATATTCGCGGCAACGGGCAACCGATGGACCCACGCGGATGCCCAGCCCTCGCTCCGCGCACGAGGCAGGCGCGGTCAAAATGGCACGCGGAGCCTCGCGCCACCGCCTGCTCCGCCCCGCGGTTGTCCAAACAAATTGCAAGCGCCGCGTTCGACAAGAGATGCCCGAATGTCGACATGGACACCGCGCTGGCCAGTAACTCCGAGCCCATAATATGATTGTCGCCGCGCTAACCGAACAGCCGCAACACCGCGGCGTCCGGCGCCCAATCTGTGTACCACCCGCGTTCGCGCGCGAACGGCACGTCCGCCACGCGCGGCGGGGCGCTTCAGGCATCGGCAAACAAACGACCCGCGCCCAAAGGGCGAGCTGTCCACTCCGTCGCTTCGTGAACGCCCCCTTCCAACACTTCGCGCCGCCACTCTAGAGCTATGCGCAGCGGAGTGTTGCAGCGAGATCCGCAGCCATACTGCCGTGCGAAAAACGGTCGCAAGAAAGTCCTGCCCAACCGCTCGAACAGAGACTGGCTAGCCCAGGATAGCGCCCAGGCCAGCTTCGACGCCGCGCGCGGCTCAGGCATGCCCGACTCGAGCGCGCGAGCGATCGCGCCAGCCCATTCGCGCACCTTGTCTGCCGACGGGGCGCACTAGATGCCCACGTCGGAAAAGGCGAAATTGACCCCCAGCACGACAAGTTCACTGCCCCACTCGAGCTCGCCGCTGGCAATGCTGCCGGGCCCAAGAATGGCGCGCGCAAGCCACGCAAAAACTTCCATGCAATGCGCCGCCGATTCCACGGCGCCAGGGGCACAGCAACGGTCGACATGCCGGCCCGCGGGGGCCCGCAGCAAGCGCCGCGCGGCGTGCCCAAGGATGGCGGCGACTCGGCCCCGTCCATAGACGGGGCCCGACTCTCCGAACGGGAGCGCGAAATGCTGCGAGACCCACAGACGGCCGCCCGCGATGAAGGCGCTCCACGCTGCGAGCGCGTGGCCCGGGGCGAGCGGGGTCCGCCTGCGCGCGGCGCCAATATCCGCCTTCCATCGGACTGGCGCCGCGCCGCGCGCCTCATCGTAGGCGCGGCGCCCCGCGGTCGCGCGATCGACCCCGTCCACGACAAGTTCCTCCCCGGGCAAGGTCGCCTCTGCAATGCCGGCGCGAATGCCGTCGTCGACGGGCCTGACTTTGACGCCCCCGTCTGGCCCGCGCTGCGCCGCGGGGAATCTCGGCAGCAAATCGCGCGCCGTCGCCAATGACTCGCGCGATCTCGGCTGCAGTCGCCGACGCCGGAAAATAAATCGCCCGCGACGTCCGCCCGAGACTGGCGTCCTCGCGCGTCTTCCTAAGGAGCGCGCTCGCTCTCTCGGCATCGCGCAGCGCTCTCAAAATATTTTGACCGCGCGCCGCCGCGCCCGAGCGCATGGCGGCGACGTCAGGGCGAGCGCCTTTCGCTTGCACGGGGGCGCCACTCCCTGTCGACGGCAGCGCTCTGACGATTGGCGCGCCAGCCGTACAGCAATGCACCGCTCCTGTATCTCCGTACTTCGACCGCGCCACGAGCGCACGGAGCAGCGGAATGTTGACTTCGCGAACTATTGGTTCGAATTGCTGTGGCGCCTGGCTGCGCCGCTCCGCTGCCGCGTCGCCGCTGTCTTCAAAAGAGCGGCCAAGGCGTTCGATCTCGTAGATCCACCCTTCCCTCGCGCGCGCAACACCGCAGGGGCTGGGCGCCGCGGACCGCGCGAAGATATCGCGAATTTCGTGACCGGCGACAGGAGACGCCGGCTGCGCGTGGGCAGATCCCAACGCGCGGCGCGTGAACTCGAGCTTCGGCACAGCCTCGGTCGCGCCCGCCAAGGACGCCTCATTCCAAATGGGCGCGAAAATATCCCGCGCCTCCCCATGCACGCTGTCGCCGCGGTCTGGGGGCTCACATCGCCCCCCCCGGCACTCGCGTCGCGCGCTGCAACGCTCGCTCGACGGGCAGCTGGCGCCTCCGGCCCGATGCCCAGCGCGCGGCGCGATCGCGCTCGGCCAGCGCATCCCCGCGACCCCGACTCGCCTCGCGGGTGCTTGGGGCGCTTCTCGGGCGCCCTCGGGGCCGCCGGGTGGCCGCGCTTGCCCTCGCGGACCCCTTGCTGGACCACTCGCTCTTTCCTCCGCTCTGGTGTCCAGCGCTCCGGCTAATTGCCGCGGCTGCCCCGGCCCCCGCGGTGACCGCTCGCGGCAGACCCCGCAGATTGGCGCCAGTCGGCCCGGCGGTCGCTCGCCTGGCCACCCCGGCCACCGCGGCCGTTCCCCGTCGGAGGCCCCTGGCGGGGCATCGCTGCCTTCGCGGGCTTGCACTCCGCCGCGTCGTACGCGGCCGCGGCCGCGCGCAGCCAGCCCTCGCCCCGCGTCTGCGCAGCGCGATTTATCTACAACGCACGGCGACAGCCGGGAAAAAGGGCGCTCGAAAAGAAACGCACGCGTCGTGCGAACCTCGAAGCTCGGGCCGCCCGCCCTGGATCTCTCTCCAACGATCGGCGGGCCACCACATCGAAGTGCGTCGCCAAGTGCGGCCGCTTGCCGACTGAGCTCGCGCGCGCTGCCACCAGCGCCGCGCAGCGTGCAAGACGCACCCGGGCCGTCGCAGAGCCTCGCCACCGCGCGCATCGGGCAAAACGCACCTGGGCCACGTGCTGCCTGCGACGCCATAGGGACATAAAGCGCGGCTGATCGTCCAAGAACGCCGCCGCGGCCATGCGCGCAACGGAAGGCCGCGC
This sequence comes from Prorocentrum cordatum, assembly GCA_963575745.1. Classification (NCBI taxonomy): domain Eukaryota; class Dinophyceae; order Prorocentrales; family Prorocentraceae; genus Prorocentrum; species Prorocentrum cordatum. The sequence goes on along the minus strand of CAUYUJ010020604.1, from coordinate 169,153 downwards.
GCAACTGGTTGAACGGCATCAGCCCTTTCTGGGCCCCTGCCTCGAGGGGGCCCCCCTCTGCCCCCGGCGCTTTGCCCGACGCCCAGAACAGCAGGAAAGCCTTCAACGCGCGCCAACAGGGAGAGCCGCGCGGGCGCGCGCGGAGCGATCTCGCCTTGAGGTCCGGCGACGCGCGCGGATGGGGCACGCCCTCGCGCCGCAGCTTTGCTGCCCGGGCTTCCAGCGCGTCGACCGCGGCAGACGATGGCCAGGACGTCGCTGGCAGGTCACGGAGGGGCGCCTGCGACGAGAACGACCGGCGACGCACGCGCGACCCGCCGACCGCGCCGCCGCCCCCGCCTGATGAGTGCATGGCCGGCTCGATCGCCACATTCTTGGCGGCCTGTTCGCGAGTGGAACGCGGCGCTTCTTCGAGACGGGAGAGCCCCCCGCCTCGGGCACGGACCGCTTCTGGTCAATGCCTTTCTGTTCGCGAGCCGCGCGGACCAATGCCTTGACGCGTCCCACCTGCCAGACCACATCGGCAGGCCGCCGCCCCCCTGGCGCGACGGGCGCTCGCCTTTCCAGCCGAATCGAAGCCCTTCAGTGAGCCCGGCTCCACTTCGAGCAGGTGACTCCAGTGAGTGACCTCATTCAGCTCCATCGCCTCGGCCAAAGTCTTGTGAAAGGCATCCCCATCGCGGGGCCTCGGACTCAGCCTTGGCCATCCAAGCCGGGGAAGACAACTCGGTCATGATGCCCGCGCGAGCTCCGCAACCGTCTTTCTCGCGCTGCCCTGCTGCACGCCGCGCGAACGACGCGGGCAGAACATGTTGCGACCCACGCGCGTGAAATTGCGGCCACAAATGATCCCGGGACACGCGCCGACACGCGCAAAGTGCCACGCGCGAACATGACCTGCCACGAACTGGCCAGACACGCGCCTCACACGTGGAGTTGCGGCCGCAATTGAGCCGAGCGTCACGCACGGGCAGAACGCGCTACGAAAAGGGGGATGCACACACGCTTCGCACGTGCGGAGTTGCGGCCGCCATTGAGCCAAGTGCAACGTGCCACAAAGGGGTATGCACACGCCACCCACGCGCGGAACTGCGGCCACCAATGAGACAAGTGCAACGCGCCATAAAAGGGGCATGCACACGCCTCACACGCGCGGAGCTGCGGCCACCATTGAGCCAAGTGCAGCCTGCCACAACGGGGCAGACACACGCCTCAGACGTGCGGAGTTGCGGCCACCATTGAGCCAAGTGCAATGTGCCACAAACGGGCGTACACACGCCTCACACGTGGAGTTGCGGCCACCATTGAGCCAAGTGCAGCCTGCCGCAAAGAGCAGACACACGCCTCACGCGTGCGGAATTGCGGCCACCATTGACTCAAGTGCAACGTGCCACACAGGGGCAGACACGCGCCTCACACGTGCGGAATTGCGGCCACCATTGAGCCAAGTGCAACGTGCCACAAAGGGGCATACACACTCCTCACACGTGCGGACTTGCGGCCAACATTGAGCCAAGTGAAGCCTGCCACAAAGGAGCACACACTCGCCTCACACGCGCGGAGCTGCGGCCACCATTGAACCAAGTGCAACGTGCCACAAACGGGCAACAAACACACACACACACACACACACACACACACACACACACACACACACACACTTCTCACACGTGCGGACTTGCGGCCACCATTGAGCCAAGTGCAACGTGCCGCAAGCCGCACCGCAGGTGCCCCCTCGCCGAACGTGGCGGGACACCCCCCCAGCCGAGCGTGCGTGGCGCCCCTTCCAACCCTGGGCGGCGCACGCGCCTTTTCGCGCGCTCGCCCATGCAAGCAGGGCGGATTGCGCGACGCCTCGCGCCCATCGCTTGGGCTTGCGTCGCCCCGCGCCGCTGCGCGCCGCGCCGCGCCCCCCCTTCCCTTTCGCCCAAGCATTGGGGCTGGGGCGGGGGGCGCGCGCCCAGCTGCTTCGTGCCCGCGACCAACGTTGCACGACGATCGCCCGCCATTACACGCGCGCGCCTGCGCACCCTGGCAGCGCGCACCTGGGCCCACCGTAAACGCACGCAGAACTGCACAGACCGCAGGGCCTGTGCATTACAGGCTTGTGTGCACCACAGCAGTGGATGCACGCACGTGCCCGCGTACACAACAAGGACTTGCACGCACACACAGGCTACTGACCACTGCAGGCGCACCCAGATGAAGAGGCGGACGGGTGTGAGAACGGCCAGCAGGAGAACTGGAGGACTGGTAATGACGACTGGTGCGACGACGGCAGATAGGGCGATAGGTAGGGGGGTAGGAGGACAGCAGGCGGGGTGGTTGGAGGACAGCGGGTGGGAGAGTACTGCGCGCGGCGGGGGTACTTATAAGTACTTATGCAGTTACGCCAATTATAAGTAGCTCCTAAGTCGCTCGTAAGTAGCTGATAAGTAGTGTAAGTAGCTCGTAAGTAGCTCATAAGTAGTGTAAGTAGCTCATATGTAGCTAAGTTACTTAGGAGCTACTTATAAGTAGGGGCAGCCTACTTATAAGTAGCGTAAGTACTTATAAGTACTTTGGCCTACTTATAAGTACTTACGGCCTACTTATATAAGTAGCGTAAGTTACTTACGAGCTACTTATGTAAGTGGCGTAAGTGCCACATAAGTGGCGCGTAAGTGCCACATAAGTGGCGCGTAAGTGCCACATAACTGCAGTTACGCAAACTAACGCCATGTATGGGCATGCATTTTCAATCAATATATATAACAGCGCGCGCGCTGAACAGGACGCCCAAAACACTTGTGACGCCAATGTCGTTAACCCTAAACCCTAAGAGAACCTTGGTGCCCGATCTGGAATATTGCGCGGGCGCCGTGGGAGGCATGCTGCGAAATCAATAGTTGTTTCATGCATTTGTGCTGCCGCTGGCCCAGACAAAGGTTTCAGGCACCCTTGCAAGCTTGCGTTCAGCGCAGCCCCCGCCTTGCGTTTCGCGCATTGCAGTTGGGCCATGGCGGGTGAGACCATGCAGGCTCGCGTGGAGCGCGTCCAGGAGCAGATCTTCGACATCATCAAGGAGTACACGTTGAGCCATTGCCCCCCGATTCTCCAGTTGCGCGACCAGGCGGTGCGATTGTTGCGGAAGGAGGGTCTGCTGAGGCGCCAGAAAACGAATGGGCGCTACGTGGCCGTGCACCCGCGGAACAGGTACGGCGATGGCATAATTCCATCCCACGTGCGCACGCTGGTGCGCAGTTTTTGCAGCGACGGGTTCAGCATGGATGAGGTGGGCGTGCCCTTTGCCATCGAGATGCCACCCCCATCTCACGAGCGCCACGCCGAGGCACTCGAGTTCAACGGAGACCTTGTCAAGGAATCCCACGGCTTCTTGCCGCCATACGACGAGGGCGAGATCAAAATCCTTAGCGTGAGCAAGTCGCACACGACCCAGGCGACCCGCTGCATTCAGTTTGGCAGCCCTACAGATTCAGATAACGTCGAGTTCGGTACCGACGGGAAGCTTGACATCCACAAGATCGGGTTGAAGCGCCCCACGTTGGCAGATGCTGCGAAGGAGGGGTTTGAATGGGACGTGCTTGTCTGGCAGGCTGAAGACGCATTCGGCGCCATTATAGACTTGCTCCAGGACCCGCTTAAGTTTGTGAAATCGATGGCCCACCCTTTAACTTTTCGATTGCCCCCGCCCCCGCCCCCCCCCCCCGCATTTATGTTGGCTTTAGCCGCGTTCAATCAGGAGTCTGGAAATGCTGCGCAGAAGGTTTCCATGAATGAGACTAGGTGGGAGACCTTGTTCAAGATGCACGGGGACGTGCAGAAGATCGTCACCAACTTCGAAGCCAATAAAAAGGAGGGCGACATCTTGAACCCCGACGTCGCGTGGGGTAGGGCAATAACAAAAGCGCAATCCAGAAATCCAGATTTCGTTTCAGAGATCCAGAGTTTGGCGACGTTTGCGAGGAAGCTCGCTGGTGGACCAGACGCACCGAATTTGAAGGAGCTTCGGGCTTTCAACCGTTCGTGCCAGAAGCCGCGCATTGTGCAGGGCCCCGTCTTGGCGGCGGTGGCTGATGCAGTGATCGGCTCGGATGGTTTGGGCTGCATTCCCTTCCGCATTGATTGCGTAAAGGCAATGATGAGCGCCGACAGCAAGTATGCATCGGGCGACTTTCAGAACCTCTTTGCATCGGGTGACTTCGGGCTTAAGCTCACGAGTAACAAGGAAGTGCAGCGCATGATCTCGCAGGCAGACATCATGAAATCGATGGCTATAGACATCGCAAAAACTGTCAACCTGTCAGAAGACAACGCGGCCGTGAAGACGTTGATCAACAGGTTCGGCATGAGGCTCGTGCACCATTGCATGAAGAAGCCCGACCCCAGGAGCCAAAAGTTCGAGTCGCTTCACCACATCGGCTACGAGTACGTGCAAGACCTGGCTACCATTGCAGGCACGCAGATCACATCCCCGTGGGCGAAGAAAGGAGCCCCGCCCAAAGCTCCCGCGCAGCAAGCTGCGGCTTCTGCACAAGTGCAGAGCGTAGGCGGAATCGCCGACAGGATGCACAAATTGGCAAGTATGGGCGTGAGCGCCAATTGCCACATCGAGGTCATCAAGATGAAAACTGTATACAAGGTGCAGGAAGTCAAGGAGGATGAGATCAAGCTGCAGAGCATCGGCGATGGGAGCGACTACACAGTCGATTCGGCATACCTCCTGAAATCGCTACTCACCCCGCGTGCACAAGAGTTCAAGGTGATCACAAAACGCGAGCCGAAGAAGGACGCCGCGCTCTCCCCCTTCCACGCTTGCAAGCCGTAGGAGGGCGGCGTGTATACTATAGGGGGAGGGGGTGGGGGAGGGGGCAACGATTTTGGCAATGGAGCTTGGTTGTCTTACACACCCGCAGCCCACGTGCTCTTTTCCTTTTGTTCTCCATCCCGCACCTTTACCCCAACCCCACCGCCCATCCCAGCCCCGCCCAAACCCACCACCCCCGCAACCCATCCCACCATCCCAACAGGAATACATCAACGATTGGAGTGCCAGGTGCGACCCGCGCTCGAACTCGGACTGGCAGCGCATGGTGTTGGTTGGTCACGTGACGTCGGCGCTTGATGCATTGGGTAACCTACAGGGGGCAGCGGGCGAGATGGTCGACATCGTGACGGAGCCCACGGAGCACCGCGGCGTGTACGCCAAGGTTGACATCGATGTCTCCAGCGCGATCTTCCCGCCCTTCTCGACCAAAGTTGCCTTCTCGGATACAGCTCCAAACGGTGCCATCGACGTCGGCGCGGAGATCACTAATGCGGACGGCGTCGCGCAGAAGCTTTACATCTTCATGAAGCTGCAGAAGCATGATCCAGGCGGCATCGCGGACAACACGCGCGGCAGCTACAAGATGGCGAAGATAGAAGGGTTCATGCCGCACTACTGGCTCATTGACAAAGAGGTGACCGACCCCAAGAAGTCTAACATGGCCATCAAGCTTCACACCGTTGACGCCTCGGTCGGCGCGGAGAAGTTTACATTGAAAATACCGTTCCTGGAAAACACCAAACCCATCAAAAAGGGTGACCAGCTTCGTGCACTGAAGCCGCAGGCGGCGAAGGCGCCGCCGATGAAGAGGGTCCGCACGCAGTAGTCGTGGCTCGCGGAGCCGAGCTTATTAGACACTTGTGCCGCGATCTCAGGTCGGTGGGGCGGCACGCCGATTAAGGAGACAATGGTATTATTATTGCGGATTTCCTTTAGCGCTTGCAGGACACACGGCGTCCTCTGGACACATGGCGTATTCTTCTCTTTCAGCGCTTGCAGGAGAAACAAAAACAGCTCGCATGCGCTCGCGCGGGGAGAGGGGGATGGGGGAGGGGGCAGCGGCAGCGCTGGTCCAAGCCTCGTCGCTGCGGCTGGGCGCGGGCTCGATTGCAGTGACAAGCCGTCAGTGATCAAGCGAGGTTGCGCTCGGCCGCCGCGGGGGGTTCGCGCGGCTGTTTTCACGCGCGCCGATGTCGTTCACGATCGAGGCGAAGCCCGTGGTCCAATATCATGCCGCGGACATGAAGCACGTCCGCACGTGGGTGCCCCAGTACACCAAGACGATCGATGGAGCTACGTACGTCGAGCTCAGGCAGACAGATAGACCTCTCGCTGTCTTACTCGGCCTATCCCACGAGGGCAAGGCCAAGTACTGGAGCAAGAGCTGCATCCTGGAGGATTTGCGCAAGGCGAGGAACACGCGCGTGGACGAGGTCTTACTTGCCCACTTGCATGCGTGCAACCCGTGCGAGAAGCCACCCGCTCTCCCAGATGGCTTCAACAGGATGGCGGTGAATCCCGACGACTTGCCCTATGTTACCAGCGTGGCTTTGACTTGCAACGAGGGCGCGACCTTCAATATGAAGATGACCGTGGAGCTCATGCCATTGAGGGTGCCATGTGTTGAGCTGACCGTGGAGAATCTCACTTGGCTCCAGAAGGTGGCGACGGCGTCGGCCTTGCAGCCAACGCCTGTGAAGCCGCTCAAGCGCAAGCGCCCAGAGGATCGCATTGAATTGCCCACGCCAGAGGCGAAGTTCGATTATCGCAGGAAGTCTATATTCCTGCAGTGCAAGGATGCAGACGGGCGCAAGCACTTGCAGTACCAAAAACCAAAAACCATGGAACTCGCCGACATTGAGACAGCGATTGAGACCCTTACGGGCGATATTCTCAAACGTGGTTGGACGGTCTACGACGGCAACGCCGATGACGACGATGGCGGCGGCGATATCCCGCAGTTGGAGTCGCAGGAGTGAGCGTTGTGATGCGCGTGCGCACAGCAGTCTATCCTAGCATAGGCATTGGCGGATGCAGCAATGCAGTGTCGCCGAGGGGGGACGGGTAGGACAAACAGATTTCGTTGCATGTCCAATCGGTGCTGTTGCAAAAGTCTAGACGCTTCGCGCATCACCGTCAGCCCATCCAGAAACAACGCCCAGGCGAGTTGAGGTGATCAGGGAAGTGCGGGAGCAAGGAGGGGGGCAGCCGAACCGTGCGAAGGAGGAAGGAGGAGACGGAGGATGCTGGATGGATGGATGAGGGAGTGGGGAGAAGGAAGATGAATAGGAGGAGGAGGAAGAGAAGGAGGATGAGGAGAAGGAGGAGGACGGATGACGGAAGACGGATGAGCAGGAGGAGGAGGAGGGCGAGCAAAATGGCCAAAGGTCTCTTGGATGCCTGTCGGAGCCTCTTGGGATATCTCTTGGGCGCTTCTTGGAGGCCTCTTGGGCGTCTCCTGGCGGTCCTGGGGGTCTCTCGGGCGTCTTGGGTGCCTCGGGGGGGGGGGGGGGGGGGGGGGGGGGGGGGTCTTGGGTTCCTCTTGGGGCCCTCTTGGGAGCATCTTATGAGAGCCTATTGGGGCCATCTTGGGGGCAATCTTTGCGCCTCTGGAAGCCTCCTGGGCGCCTCTTGGGGCAATCTTGAAGGAGATCGATCAAAGAAGAGGGGCCCCTTAATTAGCCTTGCCCCTTTAGAGCCCCCAGAATCGCCTCTTGGACCCCTCTTGGGGCGCTCTTGGAGCGCTCTTGGGCGCTCTTGGGGCCGTCTTGGGGCTCTCTTGGGCCCCTCTTGTGTCCCTTTTGGGCCATTTTGGGGCCATCTTGAAGCCTCGGATGGCCATCGGAAGCGAAAAGGCGAGAAGCAGAACATCATTGGTTTTCCGAAGGTGTTTGAAAGATTTTGGCCTCTTGGGGGGCCTCTTGGAGCTTTGGGGCGGTCTTGGGACCTCTTGGAGCATCTTCGGAGCCATATTGAGGCATCTTCGGCTATCTTGGGCCATCTTGGAGCTCATCTTATAGGCTCTCCGAGGCGCTCTTGGAGCCGTCTTTGGCGAACTACCCTCTGACACCTCGCGGGGCGCCCTGTCCAGGTCCATGGGGAGGGGGTAAGGGGGGAGGGGTAAACCCCTCCCCGAAGGGGAAGAAGGAGGTTGGAAGAGGAAACTCCCTAAACCACCTACGCCCAGAGGGCTTGTGGGATATGTCAACCCTTTCCAAATTTCGCAGCGATCATCGCTTTCCAGCCCCCGCACGCGTGCGTTCGCTACGTGGCGCGCGCGCCGCATAAAGCGGCGGAGGCGATGGCAAGAAAGAGTGTCTGGGGGTGGTAGGTGGAAAGACAAGGAGGGGAAATGGTGGCAAGCGATGGCGGTGGGAGCATGGGCGTTGGGAATTGGAATTGGGGGCTGGAGGAGCGAGGAACATGGGTCGGATTTTTCGTCAGCGATCTCTTGCTGGGGCCCCAGCGGTGATTAGCAATATAAGCAGCAAGAGTCGTGTTCCACTCCCCTGACTGCAAGACACGCACCTCATGCGCGTGGCATTCGGATTTCCGCTGTGATGAGGAGCCGCCATCCATATACAATGTACTTAAAACTTATAGTGTACTGTATGCACTATTGGCTCAAACCACCAGCGCGGGCGCTGCAGCTAATATGATAAGCGCGGTCAGGCCAGCCCCCGCGAGCATCGCAATCACCCCTCCATCTGCAGTCCTAGCAGAGGCGGCGTTTGCGCCGATGGTATAGCCCTCGAGCGGCGTCACAACAGAGCAGAGTGGCAGTTGCGAGTCAACATCGGCAGTTGCCAGTCACAGCAAAGTCGGCGTTCGCGCGCCAATGATCTAGCCCTTGATCTCGTCAAAGGACCAGTCCTCGGAGTCCATCCAGATCTCGTCATCGGGCCCGTCCGCGGGGTTCACCTCTTGTAAGCCCTGGTCGGATATCATCTCCCGCTGCAGCGGCCGATCCCACGTTTGGATCCATGGGTCCATAATGAAGCCGTAAGCTCTGTGCACGCCGCGACGATGTTTCTTGCCTCCTCGACGACGGCGGTAAGGCCGCGGGCTGCGACTGCGGCTGCGATTCGAGGATGCGGGCTTTTCTCTTCGAGACCTGCGACGGCAAGGCTGCGGGCAGCGACTGCGGCTGCGACCCGAGGCTGCGGGCATAGCTCCTCGGGGCTTGCGACGGCAAGACTGCGGGCCTGCCTTCTCGAGGCATGGCGATCGCCGCCGCGGGCGGCTGCGGCTGCGCCGCGGCCGCGGAGCGCGGCTGCGACTGCGGCTGCGACAGCGGCTGCGGCTGCGCCGCGGCCGCGGAACGCGGCTGCGACTGCGACTGCGGTTGCGCTGCGGCTGCGCCGCGGCCGCTCGCCGAGCGGACCGCCGCAGCTGCGACTGCGGCTGCGCGCTCGGCGAGGGACGGCGGTGCAATGGCGGCGTGATGGGGGCGTTCTTGGACCCCATGCTGCCAACCTGAACCGCAACGGCCAGCATCTTTGCGCATCTTATATTTGCATTGCTTATCTGTGCGATTCTTACCATCGCGCTTCTTATCTTCGCGCTTCCTTATCTTCGCGCTGCCTTATCTGTGCGATTCTTACCATCGCGCTTCTTATCTTCGCGCTTCCTTATCTTCCTATCTTCGCGCTTCCTTATCGCGCACGGTTGGGTTCAGAGAGCGCGCGCGCTCGTGCCTAACCCAAGCAATGCTTGCACTTGCGAGCAGCGGCGCGCGCGCTACGCACCGCCAGTTATCTTGCCTGGCATTCGACGGTCTTATATTTGAACACATTGCTTAACAATATTGTTTGTTGTTGTTCCTTTTTCGGACCGCGTCCAGACGCGGAGCCGCGGCCCGCGGCGACCAGTCCTGGCGCGTGAACGCCTGAAAAGGAATCTAAGAACACATGCGCTCTAAACTGGGCGCCCCTCACTGCCAGGCGGCGTCGTCGCCAGGGCCATCGACCGCGGTCGGCTGAGAATGCTGAGTACGATACCGAATCATGCGCTCCACGGCGTTGTAGTGCACCTCTGCCATAATCAGTCGCCTGGTGCGATCTATGACCGAGTCCTCGCATGCCTCTATGGCGACATCGGCGGCTCTGGCCTCGGTGGCGTCGTGCGTGGCTATTGCGTCCTGTCGCTCATGCCACATCGCGCCCAGCATTGCCCTCGCCTGCTGGAGCTGGTCCTCCAGTGCGTCCATCCTCTCCTCCAGCGCTGCCCTGCGCAGCTGCATCTCGCGCATCCGCAGATCCATCTCCTCCATGCGCTCGAGGGCGAGCTCGCATGCCTCGGTGTCCTGGGCCTCGATCGCGACGAGCAAGGCGGAGCGCGGCGTCCTTGACCTCGAGCGGCGTGCCCCGCGCCGCGGTGGAGCGCCGCGCTGCGCTGCGGTGGGGCGCGGCGCCCTGGCCCTCGGGCGCGGCGAGCAAGGTGACACAGACCTGGCGCACCAGACCGAGTCGGACGCCGAGAGCTCGGAGATGGCAACGCTGCCAACGTTCCTGCAAGATTCTCCCGAGCACGGGGCTGGCAACGCTTCTGCAAGTAGCGCCGAGAGCTCCGAGAGTGCCGCTTTCTTTCTCTGGCTCGCCCGCGCCCTGCACTGTCGGCGTTTCACAGTCGGCGTCACGCCGCCGCGGCCCTTGCCATGGCCGCCGCGGCGTCGGCGGCCACGATGGGCGGCCATGCCGCCCTCTCACGCCCGCATTCCTTGAAGGACCTCGACCGCGCGGTCAAGTACATTTGGGCCAAAGCGGCATCGGTATAATAATTGTAATTGTAATTCAGCATCGTATCTTCGCGCCGCTTATCTTCGCTTGCCGTGTCTGGCACTCGTGCCGTGGCATTCGGCACTCGTGCCGTGCTTATCTTCGCGCCGTGGCATTCGGCACTCGTGCCCCAAATATTTGCGCTTATTTATCTTCGCGACGCGTATCTTCGCGCCGTTTCATGTTTCCCACCCCCCTCTCGGCTCTCGGCAACTACGCTTCGAGCCGCGTCCAGACGCGGAGCCGCGGCGACCAGCCTTGGCGTGTGAAATATTAACATATATTTACATTCATACACGGACCAGCCAACTAAACGAGCCAAACACATACATCCTAGACCACATAGAGTGCACCATTTGGGGCCAGTACGGCCGACATAGACTGCACCGCATAGACTGCACCACATACCGCATATATTGCACCACATAGACTGCACCACAGAGAGTGCACTACATAAGCTGCTTGGGGCCCACGATGGCTGACAGTGGCTGCACCATGCACATAAACCGCACCACATGCATTGCCCCTCTCACCGTGCGTTCGGGTGTTTGGGCTATCTTAAGCCATTTGAAGGTCATCTTGGTCTGGTGGGCTGGATGCGGCCAACGCCGAACACTCTGGCTCCCCCCCCATCCCCGTTCCTCCCCTTGCGCGCGCGGGGAGTTCTGTATTGCGCCGAATCCACAAGATGCGCCAGAACATATATATATATATATATATATGTATATATATATATATGGTGTGTGTACTGGTTACCATTGCCCAAAATTTGCAGTGGTGGAGGACGGTAAGGGTGATTAGATAAGTCCCTCATGGTTCATGAGGGATGAGGCATCGCCCGATCAGCGCCCCGATCGATCAGACACAACGCTGCCATTCAACGTAATCGGCGCTGTCGCCCCCCCCCCCCCCCTCCCCACCCCCACACCACACCCACACCCCTCTCCCCTCCTCCCCGCCCTTCCCCTCCCCTCCCCCCTCCGCCCCTCGCACCCCGCATCGCCCCACAGCACCCCCCCCCCCCCCTTATCCCCCCTCCACCGCTTGTGCATTCGACCCGCGCCGACGGCAACCGACGACAACGACTACGACGACGACGACCGACCGACCGACGTGCCGACCGACGACGACGTTTCTATGTGGGGCCGCAGGTGCAAATACCCGCGCAATAAGCAAAGCCTGCACGCCCCGCTGGCCTCTTTAAAGGGACACAGATGTTTTGAGTTCAGTTCTTGGAAGTACACGTCGGCTTCTGCATTGTGGACAATACAGAACTCCCCGCGCGAGCGCGGGGGTCACCCGCGATCGCGGGTCACCCGAAATCCGTTCGGTCACCGTTGAGGGTTCTTTTTAGTGCGCGCGTCCACGCGCGCGGGGAATTTTGCCTTGTTGTACGCGGTTGGGCGTTCGATGCCGATAGACTGGCGCGCTTGGACCTTGCGCATGGGTCCTGGCGCGTCACGCGCATCGCCACATGGCCGCAACAGGGGTTGACATTGGGTGAAGAGGAGAAGGAGGAGGGCAATGACGAAAAATATGATGCCAGCAGGGGAGGAGGAGAAGGACAAGGGCAAGGAACTTATGGGCTCCCTTCGGACTTTCGGGGATGTATATTGGGTGTCCATGAGTTTTCATGCGGGAATATATGGCGCCCCCTGCAATAATCTAAGGCTTCTCTGGGAATATACGGGTTCCCTTGCGGAAAGATTATATGGGTTCACGAGCGGGAGTTGGGTTCCCGTCGGGAACTATATAATGGTTTCTGCATCGGGGGTCTATGGGTACACCTGCAGGAATCTATGTGTCCCATTTGGGAATTTATGGGTTCCGCTGCGGGAAGCTACGATGTATCTTGGGAGATGCCCACCATGCGTGCTCTTCGATGAAACCACAAAAACCACAATGGCACCATGAGCCACGAGCCATGAGAGTTGGAAAGCCACTTAAACCAAGACTCTTTAAAGACATACAGAAATGTTGAATTCAGTTAGAGGAATCACATGTTGCGGACAATATCTTAGAACTCTCAACTCGCGCGCGTCGGAGCTCTGTATTGTCCATGCACATTGGAAAAGTCGACGCGCCCGTCTCTTTAAAACGCAACATAATGTTTGAATTCAATTTTTGGAATTGTATGTCGGCTTTTCTTGTGGACAAACTCATTAACGCGCGCGCGCGCGCGCGTCGGAGGTCTGTATTGTCCACAATTTAGGCCAACGCGCCCCTTTTAGGGAACAGCAAAAAGTTTGAATTCAGCCTGTGGCATTATATGTAACCTTTTATTGTGGACAATACAGAACCCCGACGCGCGCGCAATACTGAACTCCGACGCGCGCGCTCGCGCGCGCGCGCGCTGGTCACCATGGTCACCCGCGCGCGCGCGGGTGGCTTTTTCTCGTGAAGTCGGTGATGGTGTTGGTGCTGTTGCTTGTGGTGATGATGATGCTGCTGCAGCTGGTGACGCTGCTTATGCGATGGTGTTGGTGTTGCTGCTGATGGTGGTGGTGATGCTGCTGCTGGTGTTGCTGGTTGTGTTAACGATTCTCGTGGTGTTGCGGGTGCTGGTGGCGCTGCTGTTGGTGCTGGTGATGCTGACGTTTGTGCTGCAACTGATGCTGCTGCGGGTGCTGGTGGCGGTGCTGATGTTGGTTGTGTTGCTGGTGCTGGTGATTGCGGTGGTGCTGATGGTGCTCATGCTTATGCAAATGCGGTTGCTGGCGGTTGTGGCGTTGCTGCTCATGCTTCTGCTGGTGATGGCGGTAACGGTGGAATCATGCAGTTTAAGATTCGCCTCGGGCACGTTTTCTCGGGTGCCTCTCGGGCCGATATCGGGCTTGTCGTTGATTTCTCGTGGGGCCCACGGTGCGGCCCAATTGATTGACCTGGTCTTGGTGCCATCTTGCGGCTATTGCGAGGGGCGCGAGAAGCCCCTCGGGGGAATCTTGCCCA
>CAUYUJ010020604.1:87500-155499 GCA_963575745.1 Prorocentrum cordatum | reverse complement strand
GCACGTACATGCATTTGTATGCGTATATGCCTATATTTGTGTATGTATATCCGCAACCGTGCCGCGCGGCACGGAGTGGGCGTGTCCTCAGGTCCCGTGTACAATCCTCCGAGCCTCGGTCCTCAGAAGGGGACCATAACCACAATTTCCAATTCTCTCGGGCCTTCCCGCGGTTTTCCTGGGGTTTCTCGCAGCTTCCCGCGTGGCGTTTTCGGGCCCAAGCGGGCCTCACGACTGGCAACGAAGGCCCCGAGAGGCCCCGAATACACCCAATGAGCGCTCCAAGACGCTCAATATGGCCCCAATACGGGCCAATATGCCGCACAGACCGCCCAAGAGGCCCCTAAGGGCCCTCCCAATTCCTCACGCTGCGCGTATCCCCCCCAGCCCATCCAGAAGCAACGCCCAGGCGAGTTGAGGTGATCAGGGACGTGCGGGAGCAAAGATGGGAGACAGCCGAACCGTGCGAAGGAGGAATGAGGAGACGGGGGAGGCTGGATGGATAGATAAGGGTGTGGAGAGAAGGAAGATGAATAGGAGGAGGAGGAGGATGAGGAGGAGGAAGGAGGGGCAGAAGGATGATGATGAGGAGGAGAGCAAGCAAAAGGGCCAAAGGTCTTGTAGATGCCTTTCGGAGCCTATTGGGATCTCTCTTGGGCGCTTCTTGGAGGCCTCTTGGGGCGCCTTGGGGGTCTCCTGGCGGTCCTGGGGGTCTCTTGGGCGCCTTGGGTGCATCGGAGTGGCCTATGGGGTCCTCTTGGGGGCATCGTTGGGGCCTCTTGGTGGCTTTTGGGGTGGCCTCCTGTGGCAATCTTGGGGGCCTCTTGGAGCCGCATGGGCGCCTCTTGGGGCAATCTTGGAGGTGATATATAGAAAAAGAAGGGAGCTTTCATTAGCGTTGCCCCTCTAGAGCCTTTAAAATCGCATTATGGGGCCCTCTTGGGGCGCTCTTGGAGCGCTCTTGGAGCGCTCTTGGGCGCTCTTGGGGCTGTCTTGGGGCTCTCTTGGGCCCTTCTTGGGGCCCTCTTGTGCCCTCTTGGAGCAATGTTGAGGTCTCGGATGGCCATCGGAAGCGAAAAGGAGAGAAGCAGAACATCATTGATTTTCCGTAGGTTGTTGAAGGATTTTGGCGTATTGGGGAGCATCCTTGGGGAGCTATTTGGCCTTTTGGAGCCGTATTGGGGCGGTCACGGGGCATCTTGGACCATCTTCGGAGCCATCGTGGGGCATCTGAAGCTGTATTGAGCAATCGTGGAGCTCATCTTGGGCTCTCCGAGGCGCTCTTGGAGCAATCCTGGGCCATCTTGGACGCTCCAACCCCTCGTGGAACGCCCCGTCCAGGTCCAGGGGAGGGGGTAGGGGGGAGGGGTAAACCCCTCCCCGAAGGGGAAGAAGGAAGTTGGAAGAGGAAACTCCTTAAACCACCTACGCCCAGAGGGTTGGTGGGATTAAAATTGCCCCGAAATGCTAAAATTGTTGATTTTCCATTGTGTTTTTCAATGAGCTTTGCTTTCGCACCTTTTCTGCTTCCCGACGCTCTGAGACGGCCCAATAGCACCCCCAAGACGGCCCCAAGAAGCCCTAACTAAGACAGCCCCAAGACGACCCAAGACGGCCCCCAATACGGCACAAGAGGGCTCCAAGACGGCCCAAGAGGGCTCAATGACGGCACCAAGAGGGGCCCAAGAGGGCGTCAAAACAATTAAAACAATCAAGTGGTTCGCCCCCAGACACCCCAGGGGGCCCCAAGAGTGCCCCAAGATGCCCCCAGGCCCTCCAAGATGCCTCCAAGACGCCCCAAGCAGCCCCCAAGAAGCCACAAAAGACTATACCCCAAAACTGCCCCCAAGAGGCTTCAACACTGTCTTCCAGAGACCCCCGAAAGGCGTAACATGAGATCCAGACACACATACATTCGGCACCACTTGATGCATATTGCCGACATGCCTCTCAAGGGAATTTGTTTGCTAACACATTAGGCATACTGACGACGCGCCTCAGGTGGTACCCGATCGGAACTACTTGAGGCATACAACGGGCGTGCCTCAAGTCGTTCTTATTCGATACCACTTGAGGCATACTGCAGACATTCCCCCAGTGGCCCAGAATTTGAGATTGTCGCGCTTTCGGTCCGCCGCCGCTCCACGACGGCCCAAGAGCCTCCAACAACATCCAATGTCCACGAATCCAGGCACGGCGGCGGGATGGGCCGACGGCCACTAGATATACACGTATATTCAAATAAGGACTTATATATAATACTTCACGCGCCAGGGCTGGTCGCCGCGGGTCCGCATCGAACAGTGCACGCGCCGCGGCTCGTCGCCGTGGCTCCGCCTCTGGACGCGGCTCGAAACAAGTGGTGCCGCCTGCATAACTCGCGCATTCACGCACGAGAAAACAGCGAGTGTCATCACTCAAGTTCCCAATCATCAGTATGCGCGGAGATAAAAACAATGTGGATGTGTTAAGCTAACACAATGATAAGCACGATGCGCGAATATATACAGTGTCAAGGTATGGTGTGCAACGATAGAAACATGTGTAAGGCAATATATGGCGCTCACAAGTATATGCGTGAATAAGAATGCGCGCCACGATCGAGGGCGCGAAGATAAAAGCACCGCCGCCGTCACCAATTGACGCGGCGGCCCAGTTCCGGAACCGCGCCCCCGCGGGCCAAGTCGCACCCCCCGTCTTAATATCGGTTCATTGGTTTAGGCAAATATTGTTATTATATTGATAACAACGTTACCCTGTAGCCATATTTTGGCTCAAGACGGGGCCATGGCCGAGCCTCCCCGCCCGTCGCAGAGGGCCAGGCCGCCATCGGCCGCGTCCACGGCTCGCCCGCGGGAGCCCCAGCGCGCGGCCCCGCGCCCGACGGCGAGCCCATGCGCAGGATCGGCCGCCTCGCCCCAGCAGGAGCCCCCGATGGTCACCATCACAAAGGAGGAGTACGACAGGCTGCGCGCCGTGGCAGCCAGCAGCGGGATCAGGGAGCATCAGGAGCCCGCGCCGCGCCTGCTGGCTGGCCCCAAGTGGGGCTGGCGCAATCGCCCCTCCGACGCCGTGGACAGCGCCGCCCCGCCCGCCTGCGCCCCGTGGCCGAAGGCGAAGCCGATGCCAGGTCGACGGACTGGAGGCGGCCAGAGTGGCACGGCCAGTGCCACGGCGACAGAAGACAGTTTTGTGGCGACACCACCGAAGCCGAAGTGGGCTAGTGGAGGTGGCCGTGAGGACAGCAAGCCGACGGAGGAGCACGACACGGGCGCCGCAGCCGAGTACTGCGAGTACGACGGGGTGGCGGCGCAGCCGAGTACTGCGAGTACGACTGGCGACTGTGGTGGCGAGGTCGAGCCGAACGTTGGCGACGCGGTCGAAGGCAGTGGCGGCGAGCACAGCAGTGGCGACGGTGGCGTGCACAGCAGTGGCGGCGAGTACAGCAGTGGCGGCGAGTACAGCAGTGGCGGCAGTGGCGACACGTGCGAGCACAGCGGCGAGTACAGCAGCGGGGCGCTCACGGCTGGGGCGCGGGCGACACAGCCCACGGGCGCCGAGTACGACGATCACGGCTGGGGCGAGGGCGGCACAGCCCACAAGCGCCGTCGTCAGCACAGCATGGACGACGATGCCAAGGTGCCGTGGCTCAAGCAGCAGCTCAGCAAGGTGGAGGAGTTGCTCAGCGATGCTGGCGTCATCGTCATGAAGGCGGTGCAGCACGCAGGCGAGGAGCACGTGGCCCCAGTGCTGCTGGAAGACGATGTGTCGGGGATTCCACCTACCGTTCGGACGGAGAAGATGAAGCGAGGTGGACGACACGTCAGGATCGCGAGGCTCATGGCCAAGCATGTTGCCAATGGTGGCGACCTGAATGCAGTGAGACAGTCGGCCGACCGCAACGTGCACAAGTACATCGAGTGGTTGTTCCATAATCACTGGAATGAGTTCGAAGAATTCGGCTCAGCACAGGTTGTGTGGGACTGCCTTCGCTGGGGCGCTTCTTGAAACCCTTGTGCCTCTCTCATCCTTGCCTCCCGCCGTCGACGCCGCCCTCGTCCTTGGCATCGCCATCGTCGTCGTCATTGGCGGTCGCGCGTAAGCTGCCCGCGTAAGGTCGCGCGGGGGCGCACTCGTTTGCACGCGGCGTGTCGCGTCGACTGTTTGCGGATGCCATCGAGTGAGGTCGCGCGCCGTCGTCTGCTCAACATCGCGTCGTCGTCGGCGGCGGCGGCGTCGTCGTCGCTCGTCGGCAACGCCCCCCCCCACTCGCCGTCGCCGCCGTCGTCGTCGTCGCCGTCGTCGGTGGCGTCGTCTGCGTCGTCGTCGTCGTCGCCGCCATCGCCGTCGTCGCCACCCCCATCTCCCAGAACAGCCCCTCAGACCCGTCCAGGAGTCCAGCCACACAAGAGTTCCCGAGCCGTTCCCAGCTGTGGTGGCGAGGCCCACCCGACGGCCAGAACACCTCGAGCATCGGCCCGATTGGACTCGCGAAACCACCCTGGAGGGGCGGGGGCATGGCCGCTGGCATGAACCGAACCACGATCCTCGAGGATCGCAGGGCGATCAAATCCAGATGTCGATCTGCAAATCTGCAGATCGACATCGATGTCGATCTGCAGATTTGCAGATCGACATTTGCATCAATACTAAAACCAACACAATGCAAATGTCGATCTGCAAAACTGCAGATCGACATCGATGTCGATCTGCAAATCTGCAGATCGACATCGATGTCGATCTGCAGATTTGCAGATCGACATCTGGAGGCAACTGGTTCGGTACGTGCTGGCACACGCGCATCTGGTCATGTTTGGCGCTCTCGCGCATCGTTCTGTCATCATTTTCAGCGTCCCATCGCACTCGCACCTCGCCTCTCGCACTGCCCCTCATCGCACATCCTTCATCGCATCAGGAGTGTTGTGGGCTGCGCCCTGACCGCCGTCACGGGGCCCCAGGTGTGCCCCGCGGGGGGGGGGTATGTGTCAACCATCCGATATATCACCTCTCGAAACGCTCCATCAATGGTCCCGAATTGCCCCCGAGCTACCCATATTGGCGTAAAACGCAGCCGCCACCCCCAATGGCCGTGCCCAATGGTGGCCGTGCGTTGACAACTGCGTGCGTGGTGTGACGTGCCGTGTAGTGCCGTGCGCGTGCAAACGTTTGGTGGGGATGTCTCGGGCGTCGTGGGATGCCTTAAGTGCGTTAGGGGCGTCTTGGGGCGCCTTGGACATCTTGGGCGTCTTGGGGCGTCTTGGGGCGTCTTGGGCGTCTTGGGGCGTCTTGGGGCGCATTCGTGGACGTATTGGGGCGTCTTGGGGCGTCATGGGGGCGTCTTGGGCGTCTTTGGCGTCTTGGACATGCTAGTATCGATGACAGCTCGTAAGCTCGACAAAGCTTGGGGCGTCTTGGTCGCCCACAGTCCGTATCCATTTTGGCTCGAGCCGAGCGTGGCTGTTACGCCATGTCTCGGCGCGACTACGCGCCCGCCGCGTGCCCCCCGTGCCGCGCATCTTTGCGCGCGGCGGCACGCCTGGTCGCGGCGATGGCCACATACTTGGTGGTGGTTCCGCCTAACGTGGCGGTGCAGCCTACCGTGGTATTGCAGCCTCCCGTGGCGGTGGTGCAGCCTAACGCGGCGGTGCAGCAGCCTAACGTGGCGGTGCAGCAGCCTAACGTGGCGGTGCAGCATCACGTGCCACTAGGCGCGTACGTGGCGGTGCAGCCTACGGCGACGGCGGGCCCCAGCTCGGCGCCAGCGCCAGGCGCGTACGTCGTGCAGCCTCCTGCTGCTGAGGGCGACGTGCGCACGGCAAAGCGGCAGAAGCACGGCGCGGACAGCAGCTGGCGCTGGCAGCGCCACAACCACTACGGCACGTACACCGAGGGCAGCGACAACGAGGACGAGTACCCGCGCGGCGAGCGCGGCTGGAGGATTTCGGACGCCGAGTGGGAACGCATTCAGCCTTCCGATCCCGAGTGCGGCGGGCGGATGTCGGACGAGAAGTGGGAGCGCGAGGACGAGCGGCAGCCTGGCGAGTACGGCAGTGGCGCGCACGGCCGTGACGACGGTGGCGACTATGGCACGGCCGACGAGGACGCGCACGGCGCGGTCGACTCCAATAAGTGGCCATGGTACGCACAGGCAGCCTTCAAGCGGGCTCGGGGCGGTGGCCGCAAGACGCATGCTACGGCGGACTACTACGATCGCGAGAAGGGCTCGGGCCACGGCAGCCGTGACGCGGGCAGAGGCGGCAGCTACCAGGCCGCAGACAAGCGCGACGCCAGCTCCTACCATGCCAGTCGCGCGCACACAGGCCACTGGCGAGATAGCGCGGCTGACGGCTGGTGGGACACGGACAAGGACGGCTGGAAGGACAATGACGGCTGGAAGGACACGGACAAGGACGGCTGGTGGGGCAAGAGCACGTACGGCTCGAACGCCAGGGACACTGACGACAGGACGCCCACGGACGAGGCGAATGGCGCAAAGTATTGGGACAAGGACGACTGGATGGCAAAGGACACTGGCGGTGGGAATGGCAGGCGCACGTACGGCTCGAAGGCCAAGGGCACTGGCGGCAGTAAGCCCACAGACGAGGCTAATGGCAAGAGCACCAAGGGCAACAAGAAGACAGGCTCGGCTGCCAGATCGAGGGGCACGGGTTCAACAGGCTCGGGCGGCAGCAGCACGCACCTGACGGGCAAGGGCGGGACCAAGGGCGCGACGGGCACGGTCGCGAAGAACAATATCGCCGTGGATATCGACGTCGAGGCCAAGAAGATAGAGCACAAGCTGGAGGAGCTCAACATCGTTGCCTTCCGCGACTTGGACTTTTACGACTCCAAGCTGAACGGCTCCGCCGCCGTCGCCGTCGCCGACGAGATGGATGCGATGATGTCTATGGAGGACGGCCTGGACGTGGGCACGCTGGACCAGGTGAGGCGGGTCACTGGCGCGTGCCATCATCACCGCCGAGGTGTGTCCATGACCCGTATGAGGTGAGATAGGGCGGGAACGACGATACTGACGATGACGAGGATGACTACGACGTTGTGGGCAGGGTGGGGGAGGGGGTGACGATATGGGACGTTGACGCGGATGATGATGCCGATGACGGCTGTGGTGAGTGGGGGGAGGGGGGGGGGATTCGGGGGTAAGGATGGCGGCGAGGGGAACTACGGGTCGTGGCATGCACCTTGGCGGTGGCGGGGGCGCGTCGCACCGCGACCTTTATAGGTCGTGAAGGACTACGGGTGCTTCGGCAGGGACCGCCACGCCAGGCTCGCGCGGATCATGGCCAGGCACGTGGCCGCGGGCGGCGAGATCCATGAGCTGTACGCGCGCGGCCGACGACGAGATGGTAGCCTACCTCGAGTGGAGCTTCTTCAAGTTCTGGGGCCAGTTCACGGATGCGGGTGGCGGGCACGCCTGGCGCATTTTCACGCTCTGCCGCGCGAGCAGCGCGGCTACTGCTTGAGAAAAAACCGTCAATCAAATCATTTGCGCGCTTGTGCATTGAGTTGCATTGCACTGTCAACATCAAACACCAAAACCAACAGCACACACACACACCAACAAAACACCATGATTTGCATTGAGTTGAATTGCATGCGATTGCCGATAGCATGATTGCATGATAAAACCATAATAGCACCAACAAATACACTCACCAGCCAACACGTGAGTTGCACTGAGTTGCACTGCGTTGCTTCGGCGCACGGCGCCAGCTTCACGCGCGCGCGGCGCCGACCATGATAGCTGCACTGCGCCCGAGCTGATACAACCGCGCACGTTCTACTTCATAGCTTCCCCCATAGTGTGATAGTCGGCGCCTTGCACCGCGCGCCACGCATACATGTAATAGTTGGTGCTGCGCAGCAGAATCTAGCTTACGCGTGCAAGGTCGCAGGGTTTCATGACCTGGCTAATCTTGAGGGCATGCGAGGGTCGTGCGATTCTGTTTGGTTCCAGTCGTGACTGCGCGCGCGCATTTCAGAATTGCCTGATTGGGATCACGCACGCCCACAGATGCCGCGTGCCATGCCAAATTTGCCGCACGAGTACGTGGTAACGTACATTGTGCCCACGCCAATCCAGGGCCCTCTAGCTAAACCCCCTGAATCGCGGGCATGACGCACCTGCCCCTCACCTCCCCCCCACCCTCAATCCGCAGCCCCCCATGTTAGTATCCCTTCTCACCGTCCTCATCCCTACTCTTATGTGGGGCCTTATGTATGGTGGAGTTTGCTGCGCTGCATGCGTTGCACTTGCAGGGAGAACCATAGGGGGTGGTGAGGAACCATGGGGCAGAGGGCAGAACGCGGGCGGGGGCGGCAAGCGGTGGTGCGATGGGCGAGGGCACGGGGGGGCATGGTGCGACCGCGCACAGCCGTCTCGGCCGAGACACAGCGGGCACGCGCGCGACTGCGACTGCTATCATGCCGCCGCAGCATCCGTTTGAACCGCCGCCTAATTACTCGCCGCGGCATGGGGGCAACCGCCCGCCGCCATTTCAACGACCGCCCGCCCATCCTCCAATCCAGATTCATCCGCGTCCGAAAGCCAGAGCGCCGTCGCCCGCGATCCTGCAGCTGCGACCGAAAGCGAACCCCGCTTCGCGGGATTCCGCTGCATGGCATGCCTCAGATGCTTCGGCGGCGACCGAGGTCGCGCAGGCAGCGGCGTCGGCGGCCGATACCTCGGCAGGGCCCGATGCCGCGGAGGCAGATGCCGCGGGCGAGCCGAGCCCATCCTCAAGCGATGCCGAGCTTGACGAGCTGCGGAGGAGGCTTGACGATCTCGCCATGGAGGAGGAGACTGCGGTCGCGGCCTGGCGCAGGGTTGCGGCGGCCCGTGCTCGGTTTGAGGTCGCCGACACTGGCACGTTTATTCCAAGCATGCGGGCCTTGGAGGCAGCTTGGATCGAGCGCGATGCCGCCGCCGATCGCTTGAATGCGGCGATCAGCGCGCTCGAGCTCGCGCGCGAGAGGGCCTTCATGTCCCGCGAGGAAACCATTGCGATGGGCGAGGAGCTCAAGGCCGCGGAGGAGGCGGCGAAACAGGTGTGGTGGGGACCTAAAGACCCAACCGTCAGCAGCTGCGAGCGTTGCATTGTGGAGGAATGCATGGTGGAGGGGTTGCGCGAACGGGGTGTGTCGATATGGTCGGGGTGGCAACGTGCTCCGCGTTTTCGCTGGCGCGGCGAGGCGTCGCTCGAGGCGCGCGCGCCGCTCGCCGTTCGCCGATCGGGATGTGTGCGCACAACTCCTCAACGCACTAATCGGCGTCCGCGTATTGGCTCGCGAGCCGATCGGCGTTCCGTTGCAGCATTATGCGGCTGCGTGCAGACCGCGACGGCTTGCGCTGTCGTGGTCGGCACCTCTGCGCTGAGGCTGGTGTTTGTGTGGTTTCTAAATAATGCATCTGGGACTAGCGTCCGCTTCGCATGTATATCTAATCCCACCAGCCCTCTGGTCGTAGGTGGTTTAAGGAGTTTCCTCTTCCAACCTCCTTCTTCTCCTTCGGGGAGGGGTTTACCCCTCCCCCTACCCCCTCCCCTGGACCTGGACGGGGCGTTCCGCGAGAGGTTGGGATGGCTCCAAGAGCGCCTCGGAGAGCCCAAGATGAGCTCCAAGATGGCTCAAGATAGCCTTATATGCCTCAATATGGCTCCGAAGATTGTCCAAGAGGCCCCAAGACCGCTCCTAGATAGCACCAATAGGCCAAACAGCTCCCCGAGAAGCCCCCCCACGCGGCCAAAATCTTCAAAAAGCCTAAGGAACACTAATGAGTTTCGGCTTCTCGCCTTTTCGCTTCCGATGGCCATCCGATGCCTCAAGATGGCTCCAAGAGGGCCCAGAGCCCCAACAGGGGCCCAAGAGAGCCCCAAGACGGCCCCAGGAGCGCCCACGAGCGCTCCAAGAGCGCCCCAAGAGGGGTCCAGGATGCGATTTTAGAAGCTCTGGAGGGGCAACGCTAACTAAAGCCCCCCTCTTCTTTGATCGACCTCCTTCAAGATGGCCCCAAGAGGCGCCCAGGATGCCCCCATAGGCCCCCAAGGTGGCCCCAGGAGGCCCCCAAAAAGCCCCAAGATGCTCCAAGATGCCCCTAAGAGGCCCCCAAGAGGACCGCAGAGGCACCCCCGAGGCACCCAATACGCCCAAGAGACCCCCAGGACCGCCCTAGGAGACCCCAAAGGCGCCCCAAGATGCACCCAAGATGCGCCCAATATATATCCCAAGAGGCTCCGAGAGGCATCCAAAAGACCTTCGGCCCTTTTGCTCGCCCTCCCCCTCCTGCTCATCCTTCCTCCTCCTCCTCCTCCTCATCCTTCTGATCCTCATCCTTCTCCTCCTCATCCTCCTCCTGTTCATCTTCCTTCTCCCCACTCCCTCATCCATCCATCCAGCCTCCTCCGTCTCCTCCTCCCTCCTTCGCGCGGTTCGGCTGTCCCCCTCTGTGCTCCCGCGCTTCCCTGATCACCTCAACTCGCATGGGCGTTGTTTCTGGGTGGGCTGGTGGGGATACGCGAAGCGTCTAGATGCGCATGTGCAATGTGCTATGTTCCACACGAATTCGTACACATCCCGTTCACACAACTGTTACACGTGCATACGGAGTACACATACATACGCGTTTATGCATACAAATTTGTGTCTACGACGCCATGGTGTTACACATCGCACATTCACCGCTAATCAACACACATGTACGCGGTTAAACGCTCGTGCAGCATACAAATCATACGTATATAATGTACCACAAGCCGCATGCAGCGTTACGCCTAAGCCTACATGCATGTAGATCAGAACGCCCCGCGTCGACCCGAACAGCTTTGAAGCATGGTCCACGATATATGTAGCAAACAAGCCTGTCACATTCGCGGGCGCGAATGTGCAATGTTTCGCACTGCGACCCAGAAGAGTGGAGCCCCTCCTCTCCTCTTCTCCCCCTCGCGGGGCCAATGATCGCCTCCCGTCTCTCCCGCCCGTCAGGTGGTCGACCTTCGGGTCTTGCCCTCTGGGCTCCACCTGACGGGAGTGGGGGAGATGGGGGGGGGGGGCTGATGATTGGCCTCGCCTTCCGAAGCCGCGGGCTGCTGACAATCGCTGTTCCCCGAGTGTTTTCACAGTTCAGAGGCTCCTTATTGCCCTCGTGGTGCAGGGCAGCCCCTAAGCCCCCCATCACAGGGCGCTGCAGACTGCATGTGGGCCCCACCCTCCCCCGCCCCCCCTCAGCATATGTAGCTGATCCCTAAACAGTAGGCCCTCAGGGTAAAGTTAGAACGCCAGCAGCCATGCAGCAAACTTTACAATTGTATGCGTGCTGGTCAGAATGACCCGCGCGCCTTTTTGACGTCCTGACTTGTGGAACATTGCCCCTCAGAGCATTGACTGGTTGATATATATATATATATATATGGATGCCGTACTCGCGCGCTCTTTTTCCGATTGCCCAGCGGCAGACAACGTGCCAAGGAAGCCTCGCGCCGAGACAAGGCGGTGGAGGCCCAACCGTGTCCCCAGGGCAGGGGGGCTCCGACGCAGGCCGAAAAAGGCCCACATCCCAAAGATGAGTTGGACACTCCCGACAATTCAGTAGATCGAGCCATCCCAAAGGGAGGGGGGACCATCCCAAACGCACACATGTTTTCACCCTCCCCCGACATCTCAACATTGCAAGTCGCCCACACGTATAATACAGCACGTAACTATATCAAAGGCAGATCGGCCATCGCAGAAACAGTCCTTCCCAACAAAACATGTACGCTCACCCCAACCGAAAACCTTTCCCGAATAGACTCCTCCCATCATGTGGGTAGCCCCCGCCCACCCCCGACCCCCCCCAAACTCCTTGGGCTTGGAGGCTCTTCGCGTCACGATGACGTCCGCACGCACCGACCTATACCGACATACCGCTGCAACGCGTGCAACGCATTGCAAATGCTGCGCGAGCGTAAACCACAACCCCCACTCACGGGGCCGCCTCCACCAGCCCGCGCTTGATGGCGTCCTGCAGGAACGCGACCACGGCGTTGTACGCCTGCTTCTCAGAAGACACGTTGCGATGGTCGAACTTCCTTTTAACCTTGTTGCATCCGTCAAGCAAGACGCCCTGCGGTAGCTTTGCCGTCCACTTTGACTCAGACCTGCATTTAAACAGCCAGCAGCCATTGGGCTTCTTGAACGACCCCAGCTCGACGGCGTTGCAACTGCTGCCACTGCTGCGCGTATAGCGTGGGATCACCCCTTTGAGTGCACGGCTGCATGTGTGCTTCACCTTGGGCCGAATCGTGGGCTTGAGCATCTTCATGAGGCACGCGGCGCAATGTGCTGGGGCTGGCCCCGCCGCCTCCGTCGCTGACGTCTCCTTCGCCGCCGCCTCCTGAGCTTGCTGCGCCGCCCGCTGCGCCGCCTCCTCCTTCTTTGCCTCCTCGGCAGCCCTGCTCTCGAATATGCCCTTCATGAGCGAACATCCCCGAGTCCACCGCTCCTGCCGCGCTGCCCTCATCCACCGTGCCGAATCCCATCGCCGCACAGTCGCACTGCTTAAGCTGCTTGAGCTCGAGCTCTTCGAGCTCGAGCTCGACGAACTCGTCGAGCGGGAGCGGCTTCTCGAGCCCGATCTCACCATGGCGGCCCGAGGGACCGATTGCAACATGCAATATGCACAAGTGCAAACAGTTGGCCGCCGATGTCGCAACCGATGTTTGAGGCAAAATAGCCGCGGGCGGATGATCTGCCACCCAGTCAGGCGCTGATGGCACTGCGTAGATCGCACCACATATTATTCCCACAGCCCAGCGTAGCGTGACATCAACGTTATCACGCTCGCTCGCATAACATAGCACGGCATCGCATTCATCATTGGCGGTAGCATAGCACGTTGACACGCGTAGCATAGCGCAGCATATCAGGTATTATGTCGTTGCTGCGGCTGGTGGCGCCCCAGGGCGCGCATGCACGTGTGCAACTCTGCGCTTGCAAATCATGTGCACCACAGCGTTTGCCACAAGCGGTTCTTATCGGAAATATGACACCCAGTAGCTCTGATACGCTCGATCGTGCTTCATAGCGATAGCATGTTGACCCGATGTATCCCAAACCATTGGCGTGCGCGATCGCATGCATTAGATGCGCAAAGATAAAGGTGCAAAGGTAACCAGTCGCGAAGAGTGAATGCACGCCCCTAACACACGACCCACACATCCCTAAAGCATGGTCATTGGAACAACACTAAGTTAACACACAGCCCCTAAAACATCTCTAAAGCACGGTCCTGAAACTTCCCTAAAGCACTGCCCCTGAAACATCACTAAGGTAAAACGCAGCCCCAAAAATATTACTGAAGCACCGCCCCTGAAACTTCCCTATAGGGCACGGCCCCTGCAGCATCCCTAAGGTAAAACACAGCCCCTAAAACATCACTAAAGCAAGGCCACTGACACATCCCTAAAGGACGGCCCCTGCAACACCCCTAAGTTAAAACACAGCCCCCAAAACATCCCTAAAGCATTGCCCATGGAACATCCTTAGCACGGCCCACTGGAACATCCCTACAAGGTAAAACACAGCCCCCCAAACATCCGCAAATCACTGCCACTGAAACTTCGCTAAATCACAGACGCAGCCACTAAAACATCATTAAATCATTTAGCCTGAATCATCACTCAAGCACGGCCCTGAAACATCCCTAAGGTGAAGCACAACCCCCATAACACACCACTAAAGCACGGCCCCTGAAACTTCCCTAAAGCACGGCCCCTGAAATGCCCATAAGGTAAAGCACAGCACATAAAACATCCCTAAATCACGGCCCCTGAAACATCTATATAAAGCACAGCCTCTGGAACATCCCTAAAGTGAAACACAACCCCAACACATAACTAAAGCACGGCTCCTGAGCCATCCCTAAAGCACTGCCCCTTCAACATCTATGCTGTGAAGCGCAGCCCCTAAACCACCCCAAAGCACAACCCCCTGGTGGTGGGGCGGGGTGTGTGTGTGTGGGGGGGGGGGGGGGGGGGGGGGGGGGAGGGAGGGGGAGGGCGGGGGGAGAGAGGGAGTTGGCGGGGAGGGGGGAGGGGAGGATGGAGAGTGGTGGTGGTGGTGGTGGTAGGTGGGTGGGGGGTGGGGTGGGGTGGGTGGGTGGTGGGGGGGGGGGAGGGGGGTGGTGTGTGTGTGTGTGTGTGTGTGTGTGTGTGTGTGGTGTGTGTGTTTGTGTGTGTGTGTGTGTGTGTGTGGTGTGTGCTGTGTGTGTGTGTGTGTGTGTGTGTGTGTGTGTGTGCGTGTGCGCGCGTGTTTTTTTTTTTTTGGGGGGGGGGAGAGAGAGAGGGTGAGGGTGGTATGGGCGAGGTGGTGGCGTGGGTGGGTGGGGCCATTCCCACCAGCCCTCTGGGCGTAGGTGGTTTAGGGAGTTTCCTCTTCCAACCTCCTTCTTCCCCTTCGGGGAGGGGTTTACCCCTCCCCCCTACGCCCTAGGGTACTTTTTCGCCCAAGACGGCTCCATAGCGCCTCGGAGAGCCCAAGATGAGCTCCAAGGTGGCCCAAGATAGCCGAAGATGCCTCAATATGGCTCAAGAGGTCCCAAGACCGCTCCAAGATAACCCCAAGAGGCCAGATAGCTCCCCAAGGAGCCACCCCCCAATATGCCAAAATCGTTCAAAAACTTAAGGAAACACATTATTTTCTGCTTCTCGCTTTTTCGCTTCCGATTGCTATCCGAGGCTTCAATATAGCCCCAAAAGAGCCCAAAAGGGCCCCAAGATGAGCCCACGAGAGCCCCAAGACGGCCCCAAGAGCGCCCAAGAGCGCTCCAAGAGCGCCCCAAGAGGGGTCCAAGAGGCGATTCTGGGGGCTCTAGAGGGGCAAGGCTTGATCGATCTCCTTCAAGATTGCCCCAAGAGGCGCTCCTAGGAGGCCCCCAGAGGCGCCAAGATGGCCCCAAGATGGCCCCAAGCGGCTCTCAAGATGCTCCCAAGAGGCCTCCAAGAAGCGCCCAAGTGATATCCCAAGAGGCTCCGAGATGCATCCAAAATACCTTTGGCCATTTTGCTCGCCCTCCTCCTCCTCCTCCTCCTCCTCCTCCTTCTCCTGCTCCTCCGTCCTCCGTCCTCCGTCCTCCTCCTCCTCCTCCTCCTCCTCCTCCTCCCCCCCCTCCTCCTATTCATCTTCCTTCTCCCCACTCCCTCATCCATCCATCCAGCATCCTCCGTCTCCTCCTTCCTCCTTCGCACGGTTCGGCTGTCCCCCTCCTTGCTCCTGCACTTCCCTGATCACCTCAACTCGCCTGGGCGTTGTTTCTGGATGGGCTGGTGGAGATACGCGAAGCGTCTAGAATTGCGCGTGCGGCCATGCTGGGGGCATTTGTGTGTGCAGCCTGGTTGGGGGAATTTGTGTGTGCAGCCAAGCTGGGGGCATTTGTGCGTGCAGCCTGGCTCGGGGCATTTCTGCGTGCATGGAACACTGCCTCACGAGTTTTCTCTTCCGCCTCCACCTCCCATCATCCAGAGGGGAAGAGGGGGGAGGAGGGAGGGGAGGGGGGAGGGGGAGAGGGGGGAGACGGGGGCGGTGGCTTGTAAGTCTATGTTCCAATCAGAGCCCACGAGTATCCATCATACGGCTTACATACTAAAACGTCTTCTCATCACAGTATAGGCGAATGAGGCGAGATGACGCGGGGTGCTGCTGAGGGCTCCACACAGGATTGTAACATCGCACCAGGTGCGTCGGCCGACCCTCAGTGAGTTCGAGATGCTGGAACGCTCGCAGAGAGGGAAGCTGCCCTGAGGCCATGGATCGGGGAATGTGAAAAAGGGGAGGGCGGGTGGACAAGGATTACAAGGAGGATGCGGGAGAGAAACGATGGTGACAACACCAAGCCCTCACCCCCCAGTGCAGCAAGCACTTATAAAATTCTCGACGCTTTGCGTATCCCCACCTGCCCATCCAGAAACGATGCCCCCTCTGTCGGGAGAAGGAATGACGGGACGCACATAGACAGCGCGAGCGTGTGACTGGTCATGCTGCCGCTGCTGTTGCTGGTGATGCGCGTGCTGCTGGTGCTGGTGCTGATGTTGGTTATCTTGCTGCTGGTGCTGCTGCTGGTGCTGCTGGTGGTGGTGCTGCTGCTGATGCTGCTGTGCTGCTGGAGTTGCCGCTGGTGCTACTGTTGATGGTGATTGTGCTGTTGTTGGTGCTGCTGCTGATGGCGCGGCTTCTCGTTCTGATGGTCCTGCTGCTGGTGTTGCGGGTGCTGCTGCTACTGGTGCTACTGCTGGTGCTGCTGATGGTGTCGCTGATGGTGCTGCTGGTGACGGCGGCGGTGCTGCTGGTGCTGCCGCCGCTGCTAGTGCTGTGGCTGGTGGTTGCGGTGCTGCTGCTGCTGCTGGCGCTGCTGATGCTGGTGCGGGCAGTGATGGTGGGAGCAAATTAGGTTAACGACCGCCTCGGGAGCGCGTTCTCGATCGGACTTTTGGAGAGGTTGCCCTCTTGGGGCACTATTGCGGGTCTCTTTTGGTAGATCTTGGGGCCCTCGTAGACATCTTGGGGCCGTCTTGCCTATGCTGTTCAAAAAGAAAAGGGCCATTCGGATCCCCCCCCCCCCCCCCATCAGAGGCTCAGAAAGGGCGCCCTGAGGCACTCACGGGCCGTCCTTGGAGTGCTGGCGCTCTGGCTGTTTGGGGTTCCATTGTGGAAATCGTGAGGTATCAAGAGCCAATGGAAAGCGATACGGCCAGAATGCAATGACAGACATGTGTTATTTAGGTGTTGGAATTGCTTTTCCGATGGCTCGAATGCCACTTGGAATCATCTTGGGGCCGTAGCTTGGACAATCTAGAATCTTGGATGCGAATTCCAATTAAGCTCTCTGAGGCCACCGCAACCTTGGGCCGAAAATTGACAATCTGCCCCCTTCCCTCCCACCCACCTACCTCCTCCCCCCCCCTTCCCACCCCCCGCCCCCGCCCGCCATCCCCCCGCCCACCCGCCCACCCGCGCACGCACAACACACACGCACACCACAACGCATACACGCACATCTACACACTTTTCCCCGAGGAGCGCACCGTGCTTCACGCGCGAGACACACCTACACACACCCCTTCCCTCCCCCCCCCGCCCCAGACCCAAGGGGCGTTGTATAGGGACACACACACGCGCGCACACCGCGCACCTCCCCCACCCTTCCCCGAGCAAGTGAAGGAGGAAGCTGTGGCGGAGAGAAGGAAAATTACGCTAAACCACCGCAGCCCAAAGGGCTCGCGGGATGATCTGACGCCTAGCAGGGCAAACGTGACTTATCGATTGTTAACTCGCGCGCGCGCGCGACATTTGTGGGCGCTGGCGCGTGCGCCTGCATGTGAATAACATATGTGCTTGTCATGACATGCCATTCTAGTTATGGGCACTGATCTCGAGCGCGCGCGCTTCCATGACATATTTCCCTCAAGCAATCGAGTCATTCACGCTGTATGCTAGGTGCAGAGTAGGATTTGAGAATGCCCACTCCTACCAAGCTCATCGCGGAGCTGGCCAACCTCCCCAAGTTCTTTGAGGAGCAGAAGCAGTGCAACCTCGACTCGGATGCCATGTCTGAGTTGATGCGCGCGCAGGCAACGTGCATCAGCGCAAAGATCAGGTCGCTCATTGAGTGCGACTTACGATCCGCAACGGAGTTGACTAAGGCCGTCCACGGCGTCGGGTGGGACAAGGAGACAACGGCTAAGTTGGCTACGCTGGTGAACGAGATGAAGAACAAGCTCGAGGATGGGAACCCTAACGCAAGGCGGCCGAACCAAAAGTGCTCATCATTCAACATGTACTTGACTGATATCGAGTACACGACCCTCGCGGACAGCATGACGCCTTGGTCTGCTAAGTTCGCAGTTGTGAAAAAGAGGTGCTTCTTCATCGGGCTCCTCCTGCCGAGTGAGAAGACGAAAGGGCACATCTTGGAGTGCATCTATGTGGCCAACGGGCTGCCGCTGGAGAAGGGGAAAGATTGGTTCGCCCATTTGAATAACATCAAGGAGGCGCTTGCGCCGCTGGGCACTGTCAAGTACCCATTTGAGTTTATGACAGAGTTTCCGCTTTCGCCCAAGGATCTCCCGAGTGAAACCTACAAGCATGCATACGAGACGGACCCGCCGTCGATGAAGGAGTACCGCGAGCTGACGTTCGGAACAGTCCGACAGAGCTCGACCGCCTATAAGCGCGCGCATACGGGAGCTGAAGAAGCGGAGTCGCAGCTGGCCCTCAATAAGAAGAGCCCGCCCATGCTGAACCTGTGCGCTCCATCCGCAACCGACCCCAATCAGTTCATGGCGGAAGCCTGCAGGCAGATCGGCGCCCAGATGCTCCTGCAGGGCATGATGAAGGGTCTCCCTAGCACGAGTGCAGGCATGGACCCGTATAACATGCTGCAGTGCCTCCGTTCTTCCGCCGACGCGGGCGCGTCGTCGGCCTCGCACCTGCCCGAGCCGAAGGGCAGCCGCTCCGCCGCCGAGCCCACCGAAGCGGCCGAGCCCAAGGCTGGCGTCCGCGCCGACGACAGCGCTGGAACATTCCCCATGGCTCCCCCAGCTGTCGACGAGAAGGCTGGCGCCTGCGCCGACGACAGCGATGCGAGCGAGGAATCTGCTGCGGAGCGCTTGCGCACGAAGGCGACAGGCAAGGGCAAAGCGGCTGGCCGCATGCCGCGCCCCGCAGCTTCGGCCTCCGCTGCAAAGCGCCCCGCATCGGCCGCCCCTTCGTCGGGCGACGCCGATCCGCCACCGATGAAGAAGGCGAAAGAGGCCAAGAAGGGCGGCGTCACAGAGAGTGATTTGCCAAAGGGCTTCAAGCTCAATCTGAAGGAGTTTCTCTCCAAGAGTGTCGCAGCAAAATACCCGTCCAAGGGCGCATGCACCTCCAAGCTATACGCGGAGGGTGGGAAGCAGGCCAGGGATAAAAAATTGAGCTCGGACGATGTGAAGCTCGCCCAGAAGGTCGCGTACAGCATTGGCTCATCTTTCTGGGTCAACTGTGGCTTGTAGGGGCGCGTGCGCCGTTGCAGGAGCTCGCAGCGCTAAATACTAGGCAACGATTGCATTCGTGCACGCGGCGAGTGCACGCGTGCAGCCGCGCATGCCGTATCTTTTTGCGATGAAACATTGCCAACCTTATTATTTCTCTTTCCCCCGCTCTTTCTCTCGCTCTCTATCTCGCTTTATCTCGCATTACGTTCACCCGCCATCATTCCCAATCTTGCCATAGCGTTCACTTTCTATGCTATCCTTTTCCGCCACCACTCCCCCTCTATATGCCCCACGCATATATTTATATATATATATATATATATATCCCATCTCTCTGCCCAATATCCTTACATATAGGCCCTCTCTATACAAAGAGCCCTTTCTCCTCGAACACATCCCATCACACTCTCTCTATATATAGCTCTCTTTCTCTCTCTCTCTCTCTCTCTCTCTCTCTCTCTCTCTCTCTTCCTCGCGCTCGCACGTTCTCCCTTTCGCTCCATTTCATTCTCCCTCGTTATCGTGATCTCATTCCCCTCTATATCTCTCTCTCTCTCTCTCTCTCTCTCTCTCTCTCTCTCTCTCTCTCTCTCCTGTCACACCTCCCGCCTACCCCTTCTCACCTGCATCCGATTGTCTCCCCAGCCCTCTGATTATCCATCCATCCACCCGCCCGCCCTTTCAGCCTACCAGCGTCGTCGCATCGCCATCCCCCGCACGCCGCGCTACCACCGTAAGATGAGAGCGGCTATTGTAGGATGACATATTGTGTTATTATTGAGCTCTTCACCGATGGAAATCCGTTGATCGTGTCGCGTGGCAGACTGTGGGTTGCGCGATTCTCGCGCGCCCCTGCCCCAGCCCACGCCCATCCCGATCCCATGATGCATCGCAGTTTGGCTCTGCGCTCGCTTAGCGTTTAAGCTGCTGCGCGCGTGGTTGCGGACTGTTTGAGATGGTGCGCTCGGAGATGGAGAAAATGCTGCAGAAGCAGCTGACCACCGTCAGGAAGGAGAGGTCGACGGCAGAGAGGCAGCTCGGAACCCAGAAGGTGTACTTCCTCAAGAAGATGCTCACGCAGCAGTCGACCTTCTTCCTTCAGTCGCTGTCGCGCGTCAGGGCCAACGGCCTGCCGACGGTGGAGTGCCAGAAGGTTGTGAATAAGTTGGTCGGGTCAATCATTCCCAAGCCAGAGACGAGTGAGGTCGGCACCCAGACGGACTTGAGGCTGTCGCAAGGCATTGAGCCCGCGAGGCTGCCCAAGCCGCTGACGGCGTTGGATGAGGGGTCGGACTCGAGCTGGGACGGGGACAGCGAGCAGCTGGGGTCGATGTCGGAATGAGCGCAGCTAGAGGCATGTCTTAGCCCACAGATTTACTGCCGTTGTTGCAGTACAGCCCGTTTTACTGCTGGGAGGGGAGATCCCAGAAAATGTGTTCCATCATTCGCACGCGTGCGTTTAACCGCGTCTAAATCCGCCACCGTGCCGCGAGGCGCGGAGTGGGAGTGCCCTCATGCCCCTTGTCAAATCCTCCGAGCCTCAGTCCTCAGTCCTGTGAGGAATCATTATAAAGGGGACCAGAGCCTCAATTTCCAATTCTCTCGGGCCTTCCCGCGGTTCACCTGGGGCTTCTTGCAATTTCCCGCGCGATTGTTTCGAGCTCAAGCGGGCCCCGAGACGGGCCAAGAAGGCACCAAAGAGGCCCCGAAGACGGCCCAGGCCCCGAGACGCCAAACGAGCGCTCCACGACGCCCAAAATGGCCCCAAGACGGGCCCAGAGGCCGCCCGCAGACGGCCCGCCTCCAAGAGGCTTCCCAAGAGGGCCCCGAGTGGCTAAACTTGTTGATTGCCCCTTGTGGTTTTCGATGTTGTGTTTTTGCTTTCTCGCCTTTTCGGCTTCCCGACGCTCTGAGACGGCCCAAGCCCCAAGAGGCCCCAAGGGGCCCCCAAGACGGCCCGACGACGGCCCAATACGGCCCCAAGATTGCCCATTATGGTTCCAAATACAACCCAAGAGCTCTTGGAGCCCTAGGGCTCCAAGACGGCACCAAGAGGGGCCCAAGAGGGCGACGAACAATTCAAACATTCAAGTCGCCCCCAGGGGCCCCAGGGTGCCCCAAGGCCCCCAAGACGCCCCAAGCAGCCCCCAAGGCCCCCAAACGACCTTGCAGATGCCCCAAAACGCCCCCCAAGAGGCTTCAAAACTGCCTCCCAGAAACCTCCGAAAGGCTTAACACGAGACCCAGACACACATTCGGTACCACTTGAGGCATATTGCCGACATACACGTTAGGCATACTGACGACGCGCCTCAGATGGTACCCGATCGGAACTACTTGAGGCATACAACGGACATGCCTCAAGTTGTATTTATTCGATGCCACTTGAGGCATACTGCCGACATGCCTCCCTCGGTCCAGAATGTGAGATTGTCGAGCTTTCGGTCCACCACCGCCCCGCGACGGCCCAAGCGCCTCCAACGCCATCCAATGTCCACGAATCCAGGCACGGTGGCGGAATGGGCCGAAGGCCATTATATAACCAAATTCAGTTCCGCGCATGTATGCACGCGTGTCGTATGAAGCGATCGCCCCACGCACCGCGCGCCGATCAAGAGGCGCACGCGCCACCGTCCTCGCCCTGGCCCGAGCGACCAGCGCGCCCTTGCGCGCGTGCACCCCTGGCTCATGAAGCGCGCGGGCGCTGACCTTAATGAGCTGCATCGCGATTCTTACGTTTCGCAGCGGGGGCTTGAGGCGATTCTGAAAAGGGTGAGGGCGGACGGGCTCCCCAGCGCGAGCAGCTCGCGCTCGCAGCTCCGAGCCCGCCATGCTTTCACTAGTGAGCCAACGCCATGCGGCCCTGTGGCGCAGCCGATGGAGCTCACTCTAGAGGACAGGACTGTTGGAATTGCATTTGTCAATCACCCGTTTGCCCTCTTGGATCGCACCGTTCGGGGGTGCGCTCCGTTCAGGCAAATTATGAAGGCAAAGTTGGCGAAGTTCCCCAGCTCCCCGAGTACGCCGTGGAGGCTCATCATATACTTCGACGAGGTCAGCCCCACGAACCCACTTGCATCCAAGAAGGACCCACGCAAAGTGCAGAGCTTCTACTGGACGTTCGCTGAGTTTGAAAATCTTGTTCATCGGGAGGAAATGTGGTTCATTGTTACATGTACTCCGTCGCTCATTGTCGAGACCATGGACAGCGGCATGTCGCAGTTAGTCAAGCATGTACTGAAACACATGTTTTTCAATGACGAGTCTCATCACCTGACGAAGACAGGCATTTGCTTGGATTTGCGCGAGAGCGAAAACGATACCAATGATTTCACCAGGCTCTTTGCGCGTCATTACGGGACATTGGCTGACTTCAAAGCTATCAAGGAAGTCCTCGGTAGCATGGGCCACCGAGGCATCGTGCCATGCCCTTTGTGCCGAAACATCGCCAAGGACGGTAGATTCGGGCACCTCCCGTTGGACAATTTGGAGTGCCACCTTTGGGAGCCGCACTCGGACGCTTCTGTGCGAAACTTGCTGGGAGAACTGATGGTTGCAAAAACTGTTTTGGGTAAGACTGCTTACGCAGAGTTGGAGACCAGGAAAGGGTTCCACTACGGGCCCCACTACCTCACTGCTGATGCCGCCATGAAGCCAATCAGCACCACCATGTACGATTGGCCGCACATATATTTCATCACTGGGCTTTTCGAGTACGATCTCGATGAATTTATGCACAAGGCCAAGGCGGCTGCGGGGAGGAACAAAAAGGGCCTGGTGGAATACACAGACCTGCACGCGTACATGCAGCAGTGGACGTGGCCTCGGGAGTACAAGAGAACGGCTGAAATCTTCGAGACCAACAAGCTGGCCGCCACTGCGAGCGAGCAGCTGTCAGCGACACCAGTCGTACAGAGGTACTTCTCCAACGTGGTTGCAAAGGAGGAGAGCCTTGCCGCCCTCCACGGTGCAGCGGAATCAGTTTCGCTCTGTTGTGAGAGCATAGAGATGCTGCAATGCGCATCGCGCAAACAGGTGTCCGCGGTCCAGCTGCATGATTGCATCATGAAGCACTTGCATAAGTTTCGCGACGTGCACGGGCGAGGGCCCTGGCAATTCAAGCACCACCAGGCTGCTCATCTCGGTCCGCAGTACCGAGATTTCGGTTGCCTTTTCGACACGTTCGTCACCGAGCGAAGGCATAAGGACCCGAAAAAGTTCGCAATGAACCGCCAGTCGAGAGGCATATACTACACCAGGGGTCTCATGGAGGAGCTGTGCTGCCAACATTTTGCAGACCTTAAACAATTCTCGACGCACGTAAGCGGCAACTGGAGTGCGTTGCCGAAGGCGTTGCGCATGCCAGTGGGGGAAATGTTTCCGCGCGCAGCCAATATCGAGATATCTGGCACTTTCGTTGCCGAATCGGGCGCGAAGTTTAGCAATTTGGATGTCGTCCTGCTTGGTGGCGACAGGCGCCGACAGTGCGGGCAAATCTGGTATCATTTCTGCGTTGACGGCACTTACTGGACGTGCATCTCCATGTGGGAGTTTAGAAAAGCAGACGGCCGATATGCTAAATATAAGCGGGCTGAAAAGCCAACCCTAGTCTTGTCTAACGAGTTGCTGGCCCACGGAATTTGGCGATCAGGCGCCGACGGGGCTGTTACAGTTATATGGCCGCTGCATTATATGTTTGCATGCGGTTTGATGTAAGTCGATGCGCTCTCACGCTCTGTGCCTCGTGAGATCCCCAACCGCACCACCACAAACGACGAGCCCAGAAAATCTTCAAATCCGTATGGTATATTCGGTTCCCGAGCAATTATGTTATCATCGGCGCACACAACATCGAAGTGTGAATCCAATCAGCCCGTTTCCTTTTCCAACGAGGTTTGCCTTCCCTGCGTCTGGGCGGGCTTACCTGCGAGGAGTTAGAACGTCCTTGATGGCTCGAGATGGCTCCAAGACGGCCTCAGAGAGCCCGAGCTTCCAATATGGCCAAATATACTTCAAGGTGGCTCGAGATAGCATCCGACACGAACCAATACGGTTTCAAGTGCCCTCCAACCCCCCGCGTTCAAACCCACAGAGGCCAAATTTGCACCAACACCAAAGCAAAACAAATGTTTTTTGGTGTGTTCGCTTTTTCGCTTCCGATGGGCTCTTGAGGCGTCAAGATGACCCCGAGATGGCCCAAGGGGCCCCAAGAGGGCCCCAATGGCGTCCAAGAGCGCGAGAGCGCCTTTTTTGGAAGCTCCTAGGGGTGGGTGGGTGGAATTAAGCCCCCCTCTTTTTGAACAATGGTGGCCACTGCTCCAAGAGGTCCCCTATGCCACCAAAAAGAATTTAAGATCCCCCCCAAGACCTTCCAAACGAGCACCACATGGCCCGAAGATCCCAATACCTCCGAGAAAACGCTTCCTAGGCGGTTGTTACGCTGCCTGATTTCACTACCACCGTCAGCACCTGCATCAATAGCAGCATCACTACAACCACCAGCAAGAGCACTTGGCAGCAGCGGTAGCACCAGCAACACCGCCACCACCGTCAGCAGCAGCACCAGCAGCAGCACCTAGCAGCAGCAGCAGCAACAGCACTAGCACTATCAGCAGCACCAACATCACCACCATTAGCAGCAAATGCATTAGCAGCAGCACCAGCAGCACCAGCAGCACGATAACCATCGCCAGCATCAGCCAGCACCAGCAGCACCAGCAGCAGCAGCAGCACCACCACCACCACCAACAGCAACACCAGCACCATCAGCAGCACCACAGCAGCGCCAGCAGCATCACGAGAACCAGCAACACCAGCAGCACCCGCAGCAAAACTACCAGAAGCAGCAGCACCACCAGCACCCACAGCACCACCAGCGGCAATGACACCAGCAGCAGCGCCAGCAACACCTGCCCAGCAGCAGCAGCACCACCAGCACCAGCACCAGCAGCAGCGCCAGCAGCACGAGAATCAGCAACACCAGCAGTAGCACCAGCAGCAGCAGCAGTGCCAGCAGCAGCAGCAACAGCACCAGCAGCAGCACCCGCACCCTTCGCTACCAGAGATCTCCCCAATTCAACAGTAGTGCCCGCGCTGTTTCACTATGGATGGGCTGGTGGGGATACGCGAAGTGTCAAGAATTTCGTTTAAGTTAGCATTGAAATTATAGGCGCGAACAACAGAAACAGAAATTTAATCAGGTTAACATCATGCGCACGAATGTAATTACAACCTGCGAAAATCTTGTTCCGAACATGGAAATATACGAATCCAGATTGCATGCTGAAAAAATCGACCTCCGAACATGGAACTCACAGAAAACATGTTAGCAAAATCGCAAACAGTTTGGAACCAAAACCATTGAAATTTAGAACCCACTGGCTACTTACGGGCTACTTACGGGCTACTTACGCGGCTACTTACGGACTACTTACGGGCTACTTACGGGCTAGTTACGGGCTACTTACGGGCTACTTATAAGTTACTTATAAGTTACTTATAAGTAGGCCGTAAGTTCATAAGTTACTTATAACTAGCATAAGTACTTATAAGTACCCCCGCCGCGCGCAGTAAAACGTCAGGTAGGATAGCATGTATGGCGCGGAATGTATAGGGCAGATGGGAGGTTAGGGGGAACACATGTGGCAAGGTAGGAGCACAACACGTTTGAAGCAAGGGTTCTCAAAAACAACCTTTTGTGCGTTCGTCTGGTGTTTGTGCAGCTTTGCTGTAAAACGAATGCACCCTGGACGATCCTCCAATAGCAGCGCGTAGATGCACCTCTGGAGTCGCGAT
This sequence comes from Prorocentrum cordatum, assembly GCA_963575745.1. Lineage (NCBI taxonomy): Eukaryota > Dinophyceae > Prorocentrales > Prorocentraceae > Prorocentrum > Prorocentrum cordatum. Next base: position 129,679 of record CAUYUJ010020604.1, on the reverse strand, counting down.
CGGCTCCCGATGGTCTCTGGAACGAGATCAACACGAAGCCATCATCGAAACGACAAGTGTACATCAGGTTGGCCTAAACAGCGCGCTGTTCAATCCATTACTCGAGGGGATGCGTGGGAGGACAAAAAGGCAAACGCACCGAAGCACCCCCCGCAGCTACGCGCGAGAGAAGCAGAAGGATGGGGTCGGGAGTGCTTCGGGGGTGGGCCTGTCCCCCTGCCTGGGACACAAAGCACAGGAGAGCAAGACCCTGGCAAGGGCGCCCGATGCCTCCTCCCCCGCTGCTTCCTCGGATAAGCAGCCCCGGACCGACGCTCCCACATTCCGGGGGCCGCTGCTCCCGGACGACCTCGTTAGAATTGGCTGGGCTGGGGTGCTCGCCCCGGCGAGGAGGACAGGGCAAAACTCGGGCTGGGGCAGGAGGAGGAGGAGGAGAGGAGAGAAGCGATTAGGAGAGGTCAGGAGGAGGCGGAGGAGGAGGAGGAGGAGGAGGAGGAGGAGGAAGGGGAGGAGGAGGAGGGAGGAGGAGGAGGAGGGGGAGGAGGAGGAGGAGGAGGAAGGGCGACCAGTGCAAACCCAAGTCTCATCAACGATGTTGGAATCATCCCTCTCTCCAAGTTCCCTTTTCATCAACCCCTACGATGAATAATTTTCACTGAGGGAAGTGCCCCGTTGGGGGACAACCGTGTAAAGATCCTGAAGCGTGCCCAAACACCATTCTCGGGATTTGAACGCCAACCTGACTGCTGCGTCTTGATGATCCTGAATTGTGCCAGAGCGCCGTCCCTGGAACTTCGACGCCGCGACTCAAATTGAACTATTGCGCCCTGACTATCCTGAGCCGTACCAGCACAGTATTTCTGGTACTTTCCCCATGGGAACCCGCGAAACTCTTGCATCTGCTGTTAAGTGAATGTGCGCGGCGCCGAGGCCAGAGCCTCATTTTGGAAAAAGAACCGGCCCTCAATCCGTAAGAAACCCTTGAAATTTGTTCAAATGAACGTGCGCGGCGCCAAGGCGAGAGCCACATTTCTTTAAGGAACCCGCCCTCAATCCATGAAACTCTTGCAATTTGCATATAAAGCGAATGTGCGCGGCGCTAGGGCGAAAACCACAGTTTGAAAAGGAGCCGATCCTCAATCCGTGAAGCTCTTGCAAGTTTTTGAAAACGAATGTGCGCGGCGTTAAGGCGAGAACCACATTTTGAAGACCAGCCATCCTCAATCCGCGAACCACTGGCAATTTTGTGAAACGAATGCGTGCGGCGCTAGGGCCAGAGCTACACTTTGGAAGCGGCCCACCCTCCATCGGGTAAGGACGTCCCAGGCGACACGCCCGGCCCGCCCTTCCGACCGGCCTCGGGGTGCGACAGGGAGCAGTGATCTGCAAGGACAAGACATGGAGAGGGGAGGATGAGGAGGAGGAGGAGGAGGAGGAGGAGGAGGAGGAGGAGGAGGAGGAAGCGGAGACGGAGGAGGAGCCGGTGGAGGGGGAGCCAGGTGGAGGAGGGGAGGCGGCATGCGAGGAGGGGCGAGTCCGGAGCGCCGCCGGCGCCGAAGCGGAAGCACCACTCCTCGGGAGCGCGGCTGCCGGCACAGGCGAGGGCACCGCTTCGAGTCGGCGGCCAGCGCCGGGGCAGCACCGCCGCTCGGCCCTGCCCTCCGCCCACGTCCGCCGCTCGTCCGCTGAGCCCACCCCTCCTGCCTCATCCTTGCCCCTCCCTCCGCCTTTCTCCCTCCTGCTCGTCCCCTCCGTCTTCCCTGGGAGGAGCATGTCCCCTGTCCCCTCCTTCCTCATCCCCCCTTCCTCGTCTCCTCTTTCCTCCCTCCCTCCTCCTTCATCCCTCCTCCTTCCTCCCTCCTCCTTCCTCCGTCCTCCCTCCTCCGGCACCTCTTCTTCCTCCTCCTCCTCCTCCTCCAACTTCATCCCTCCTCCCTCCTCCTCATCCAACTCCTCCTCCTCCCTCCTCCTCCTCCTTCCTCCCTCCACCTCCACCTCCAACTCCGCCTGCACCTCCACTGCCACCGCCACCTCCACATCCTTCTCCATCTCCATCTCCTCCTCCTCCTCCTCCTCCTCCTCCTCCTCCTCCTCCTCCTCCTCCTTCCCTCCTTTCATCCTTCCGTCCTGCCCCAGGAGAAAAAATCATAAGCAGAAATTTTCGGAGATCCGCGCGGATTTCTTGGATCGGCGCTGGGACCCTCCTCCCTGGCGCGCAGAGTCCGCCAGGGACGGCGCCGGAGGCGCCGTGCACGGTGCACAGTGCAGCTCCAAGAACTCCGCGCGAAGCTCCGGAAACTTCTGGTTACGCATGCCGTTTGTTCTTCTTCACTCCCCCCCCCTCCCTGCCGCCTCCCTCCTTCCTCCGCCCGCCCTCTTGGTTCCGTGCGCTGGGCCGCCTGGGGCTCAGGGCTGGACCTCCCCTCGCTGGGAAGGCTGGCGCTCGCCTCAAGTGTACACACCTGGGCTCGCGGGTTGACCAAAACCAGCAAGACGGCGCGGAGACCACTGCAATGCCGAGTCCGACCGATTGACCGGCCATCGCCCCCTGCCGCCTCCTCGGGGGCAACCTTGGGGGAAGGGGGGGCCAGCCTCAAGGGGGGGGGGATATCGAGCCTGAATCGGAAGCACATCGCCGATAGATCGGCCGTGGGCCCCCGATGGCGAACGCGCACGCTCCTGGATGGGGTGGGCCATCGGGCCCATCTGTCGCCGCGCCGTTGCCTCTCGACGCGCCCAGAAGGGGGACGACGCCGACACCACGGCGGCACCCGCGGCAGGCCCTGCGCCCCGACAGCCCACGCCGGACGACGCCGGCACCGCGGCGAAGCTGGAGCGAAAACCCACCGCGCCCGAGGCGGCGCCTGCCACGGTGGCCGCGGCGCCCTCCGCGCGCCCGCGTGCGGCGCGGGGCGCGGGCCGCTGCGCCGCCGCTCTGGGCTCGAGCTCGAGCGGGCGCGCGCGGCGCGGCGGCGGCGAGCCTCCTCCTCCTCCTCCTCCTCCTCCTCCTCCGCCGCCGCCTCCTCCTCTTCCGCCTCCTCCTCCGCCTCCTCCTCCTCCTCATTCCTCCTCCTCGATCATCCTCCTCATCCTCCTCAATCCGCGCGGCGCGGGGGGGGTGAAGGGGAGAACATCGACGATGCATCGGCGGCGCCAGCGTGGAGGAAAACGGGCTCCACATCGAGCAGCATCGAGCCGAATCGCCGATGCATCGGGGATGCGGCGCGATCCTCCGAGACCAGCTGCCTGGACCCCACTTGGGAGGCCTAGAACATTGCACCTGGTCGGCGGCGAGCGAGGGTGGGAAGCGAGAAGGAGCACGCCTGCTCAGAAGGCGGCGGGGCTCCTCAGAAGCCCTCCAGCCTTCTGGGGAATTCGTGGCGTCTTCGGGAAAGGCCTGGAAAACTTCTCAAAGAGGGCATGGGGCCTTCCGAGCCTTCTGAGAAGGCCCGCCCATTCTAACTTCCCCCGAGCTCGCAGCCGAAATCGGATACGGAGGGGTCGGAGGAGGACTTGCCGTCGCTCTGACGTCCATTCCCCCGGTTGCGTGCGTTGTCACCGCTGGATGATGCAAGACGCTCCTCAATGGTTCTCGCCGGGAAAAAATACACCCGCCCGAAAACTTCTAGGAGGATGGGGCAGAAGGGGAGGGGGGCAAGGACAGCGACCAAAAGGGGGAACAGGATGCTTGAAGTGACACCAGTTTGGCGCGCCTGGCCTCGTCGGTGGGACCAGAGGTCCGATGCGCTACCACGGTGTGCCACTCGAGGACAGGGCAACTGTGCAGCAGAAGATGGGATCGCTGGAAGGCAGCCATGGCAACTATGGACTACTGGCACCATGTCCCGCTCCAGTCCAAGCACCATGTCCTGCCTCGAGTGCGAAGGCTCTTGCCCGGCTGGGCAGTGCAACCAGGGGGATCGAATACGCCTTCCCCTTTAGGCTCAATCCAAGCCGCGGGGAAAGGCTGGGGAGATTCCCCCGTGCTCTCTTGCCACCGCTGCGGCTGGGCCCCGCGAGATCCCACTCGGAGCTCTTCAGCGGGCCAGGGGAGTGCTCAAAAAGGGCGAGTAGGAGGAGGACGGCGACGACGGAAAGGGGAACTGTCTCCGCGATGCCTACCCATCGGTCGTACGAAGTAGGTAGAAACATGAAGTAGGAAGGCGTTGAAAATAGATTGGGTTCCGTCCACCCCCTTGGACGGACTCGATCATTTAAGTAGGGAGGCGCTTAAAGTAGACTGGAATAAGGGAATCCAAAGATACAAACTTTCAACGACCGGTGAGTACAAGCGAGCAATTGTGATTGCCATGGGGAGGGCAAGCACTGAACGTTCTTCTGCCGCCTTGCTGCGAGGCGGGGATTTATCCATATCCACCGCCTGTGAACCGACGCCTTGGTGCCCCAGCGGGCGGTGGATATCGACATATTCCGGCCCCGGGGGGCCCGAATATGTCCACATCCACCGCCTGCCGAGTCTCCGAAAACTGACCCTCCGGGCGGTGGATCTGGATAAATTCGCGCCTCGGACTGGCTCTGACGGTGGGGTGGCCTGCCTGGCGTGAAAGTACTTCCAAGCTGCACGGCCTGCCCCTGGAAGCCCCCTGCGCTCACACGGGTAACCCGAGCCGGCAGTCCTACCGCCAGAGCTGCAGGAATGGCAAGCTGCAGGAATACCTACCAACAGATGCAAAGGGAGGAGCCGTCAGAGCAATCCACCGAACCGCGGCGGTGCTTCACTGGACGACGGAGAGGGGAGTAGAGAGAGCGAGGGCGGGGCGAAAAACGTTCACGATGGAAGAGGAACCTGAGCATCAGCCGCAGGAATGTAGGACATGGGGGGAAGAACGCAGCGGCCAATTGTGTCAAGCGCGAGCTAGCTAAACGGGATGGGGATACACAAGGCGACCGAAGATCCGAGAGAGACCCGCCCGGTCGAGATCGGATCCCAAGAAGCACCTAACATATGCCCAGAGGTAGAAGCTCACAGACATCCCCGAGACACTCCGCGGGAGGGCCTCGATGAGCCAGAAGCATGGGGTCGGCAGTAGGCGTTCAATGTTTGCGTCTGCTTTCCACCTTCTGTGATCGAAGGTCGGTCCACCTGCAGCCTCCGAAAAGCAAAAAGCAAAAGCAAAAGGTCGGTCCACCTGCAGCCTCCGAAAAGCAAGAGGGCCCTCAGACTGCCCCAAGCTGGCCCAAGAGGGCCTCCAAGGGGACCCAAGACGGCCTAAGACGGCCCCTCTATACAGCCTTGAGACGGCCGCAGAACGGCCCTACGACGCCGCCCTCAAGAGGATCCCCGAGGCTGTCCGTCTCTGTGCAGGCGCAGGCCTCCGGGCACACACACACGCACGCACGCACGCACGCACGCACGCACGCACGCACGCGCACGCACGCACGCACGCACGCACGCACGCACGCACGCACGCGCATACACATAGAGACACACACACACATGCATACACGCACGATGTTGGCGATCGCGGCCTCGCGCGCAGCGACGAGGCGGAGAAACACACGCACACACATATACACACACGCGCGCACACGCTGCGCCCGAGGACAATGAAGACGAGGAGAGAAGGGAGACGGCGAAGGAAGTGAAGACGGTCACGAGCAACATGCCAAGATCGTTGGGTTCAGACTCTGCCCACGCTCCAGACTCCGTCCTCATCCGCCGCCACCATCCGCAGCCTCTTAGGGTCACCCTGGAACCATCACAGTGTTATATGTTGTAGGCAAATAATAGGATACACCGTTCACCCAAGTGCTCCAGGTATGAGGATGGGGAGGACGAAGATGCGGAGGGGAGGGAGAGGGAAAAGGTGGAGAAGAACGAGGGCAGTGGGGAGGACTGACAGGGACAAAGGAACGAAGAAAACGAAGAGAACGAATCGGATGAAGAGGTGGAGGAGAGAGTAGAGGAGGGCAAAGAAGTGAAGGAGGTGGATGAGAAAAGGGATGGTGAGGAGGTGTACGTGCAACATGAGAATGTGAGCAGAGGAAGAGGAATATGTGGAGAAGGACATAAGTACTATAGTGAAGTAACACATGAGAGGAGGAGGACGAGGAGGTGGAGGAGGAGGAGGTGAAGAAGCAGGTGGAGGAAGAGGTGGAGATGGTCGAATGCTACTATGCCTACCATACGCGATGTGAGCAGAACCCTCTTGGCCTTTCTGCAAGAAGTGGGAGTGGAGGGATCCCCTTTTTCGTCATACCCTCTTCCTTCCCCTCATCCTCCTCCTCGCCTTCTCCAATGTTTAGCACGCTCATACCCAAGAACAAAAACGTCAAGCCAGACCAGTACACGGAACCATGAAACACACTGGCGGTAGAACACTTATTCTGGCATCCTTATGGGCCTCTTCAGTGAAAGAAGTGGGCATGCATGAGGAGGCCGGCGGAAGATCTTAGGGCCTCGCCAGCTTTCTCGTTCCCTCGACGTGAACCCCGAACGCGAGTGAAAACGTCAGGCGGGACCAGCTCAGGGGGGAACCATCAAGCTGGAGTCGGTGATGGGTCGCCGATGCATCGACGATAGGACCCCGATTGTCTTAGGACTGCGATAAGAGCTGGAGTCGGCGAGAAGCCCACCCCGCCTAGAACCGTGCCGATTTGTTATCGGATAACAATCGGCACAGTCGTGGGCGGGGGAGGGGCTATCGGGCCCTCGTCGGCGATCCGTGGGCGGTCGGGGGTCGATGCTTCCACCCCCCCCCCCTTTGCGTATCCCGTTTGGCACGTTCCTGGCAGGCCCGGAACGCTCTCGGCGAGGCGCAGCTGCTGGAGAGCATCCCGAGGCTGGAAAGCCGCCGAGGGTTGACGAAGACGCCAGCAAACCTCGATCCTCGAAGCTTCTCCGCACATGCCCCCCCCGTAACGCGAGATCGCGGTGGACCTCCCAGGAGGCACCGGCCCACGCAGCAGGGAGCATGAAGGGCTCCTCCAAGTCTACCGCCGGCGGGAGCTCCAAGGATGGAAACCTCCACGGGTGTGGTGCCGAAGCCGTGGGCCCCGATCCGGGGCTGGAGCGCGGAAAATGGAGCGAGAAGGACAGGGCCTTCTCAGAAGGCGGCGGGATTTCCGAGCCTTCTGAGAAGGCAAGCCATTTCTCACTTGCCCCCCTCGCTCGCCGCCGAAGAGAGCCAGGACCATCGCCAGCAGCCAGTGCTCGACCAGGACATCATGTCGTCATAGAGGAGCAGCGGCACGAGGAAGAGCGGGCGGCGAGGGGACCCAGATAGGGGCACGAGCAGACACGCATGGGTCAATGGATCACTCGCAACTGCGTGGGAATCTGGGCCCGTGGACCTCAGCCGAGCAAGTTGCACCATCGAAGCAAAGGTACGTGAGCCTCAGACGTTTCACGTTGGGGAACATGCATGTTATCGGCTGTCGCTTCCAAATCGAGTGCGACTGCAATCATTCCTGTAGTTTGCAAGCTGCCGGGTGTGCGAGAGAGAGGGAGAGAGAGAGAGAAAGAGAGAGAGAGAAAGAGAAATCAAAAGCAACAACAAAAAAAGACTAGCACAGAGATCTCGAGCGCGAAGGATACCCGTACCCTTGCCCAGGCGGGGTGGCAAGGGGAGGGGAAGCTACGCGCCGCAGCCAACGGCGGTCACACAAGTGCAGATGCGACGGCCCATGGAAAATTACAGGATGCTGTTTTCTCCGGGCATCCACTGGTACCGAAGGCGCGTGCGTTCCAATCGACAGAGTGGTTGGCCACGCATAGTTCGCTCTCGGGCTAGAGTAGATCGCTCGGGGGTGCGCCCACGAGGGCACACAATCTAATGTTTGGGGCTCGACGCGCAAAATGCGTCCTGGGTTTCCTGGGCGGGCGCCGTTGCAATCCCACGCTCGCCCCAAACGCCTGGGGCCCCGAATGCCAGGCGCGGTCGCCAGGGGCTGCTCCCTGGAAAACCCGCCTGGCGTCACCCCAGCTAGGTCCGGGTACGTGTCGGGGGGTACTGTCGCCTACGCGCGTTGATGGCACACCCCGAGACATACCCGTACCTAGTCGAGGCGGCGTTTGGCCGAAATCGCTCTCGGGCGCACGCGCGGCCCCCGAGAGCTCTCCCGAAGGCGGCCGCAGCGGCCCCTGGGGGAGCGTGAGATTGCAATGACGCTCCCGCGGGCAGTCCCAAACGCAACCTAGTGGTGGCGCCTGCTCCCAAATTGAACATGCACCACCATGCCAATGCTGTTCTAAACTCCGCGGACACCCCCGATGTCCCCAGACGTCCCTGACAGAAACCAAGGCATTTCGCTGCAATCAAACAACATAGCATTCAGCGTGTCGTTCAGTCCTGACGCGCGAATGCTGAACCAGCGCACGCGCGGCAGGCTGATCGTGCGCAGTGGCAAGGGCCCAATCCAGCGGACGGCCCTTTTCACCAAAGCCGACCCCGGGTAAGGGCACGTTTAGGAACAATGAAGAGAGAAAGACAGGAAGTCGGAGGGGGACAGTCCGACCATCGATGGCGAGGTGCGCGCAGGATTCGCCAATACCCGCCTCAATGTTCTCATGGGGCACACTTACATAGTGGCATGCTCGGTGTGCTTCCCGGGCATGGTGAGGACGACGAGGCACGAGCAGACGCGTGCAAACAAGCATGTGATTTGTTGCTCGTGGCATCCTGCTCGCTCGTCCGACGGCCTCCCAACTGGGGTCTGAGCAACATGGGGTCGGAGGATCGCGCCGCACCGCCCACGCATCGCCGGTGCATCGCCGATGTGTCGACGATGCATCGACGACGCCGGCGTGGAGGAAGCCAGAATCCACATCGAGCCGCATCGCCGCATCGGCGATGCGTCGACCCCATCTGCCCGGACCCCGCTCGGGAGGCCCGCGGTCGGCACCTTCTGCTCGGCGCGTCGCCGCGTCGGCCCTGGCGGCTCGCTGCGCTCTGCGAGTGGACGGCGTCGCTCCGCTCCGCGGGGCGGGAGGCTCGAGAAAGGCTCGGGACGCTGACGCCTGAGGACAAGGATATGGATAATTAGCGTCAGGTCGGGCACGTCCCCCTGTAGGCGGATTTTTTTGGACGACGAATCAAAAATAGTCAAACAGTACTCCAACATGGTCAAACATGGCTCAAAGCATCGTCCCCAGACGATTGCTTCTTAACTATCCTGGAATACTCCTCCTGTGGAGGGGCACGCCCGAGCTAAGGATGGCGCGTCGCGCCCCCGCGGCACGGTGGGTCAGCATCGGCGACGCGCGACACGCCGAGCCACGACACACTCCCGACCGCAGATCCCCACGCCGCGCGCACCTCGGCGCGGGGGAAGCGGGCCCAGAGGGCACACGGGGCCTGGACCCTGGAGGAGGAGGAGGAGGAGGAGGAGGAGGAGGAGGAGGAGGAGGAGGAGGAGGAGGAGGAGGAGGAGGAGGACGAGGAGGAGGAGGAGGAGGAGAAGCAGGCAACGGAGCGCACACGGGGCCTGGACCCTGTGGGGCGCCCTCCCCCGGGGCGAGCTCCTCCTCCTGCCCCGCTCCTTCTGCCTCGCTCCACGGGGCCCGTGGGGGGGCCCCGGGAGCCCCGACACGGCGAGCAACCTCAGGACCCGTTCCCTGCTCCTCCTCCTCCGCCTCCTCCTCCTCCTCCTGACCTCCTCCTCCTCCTCCTCTTCCTCCTCCTCCTCCTCCTCCTCCTCCTCTCCTCCTGCCCGTTCCTGCTCCTCCTCCTCCTCTCCTCCTCCTCCTCCTCTTCCTCCTCCTCCTCCTCCTCCTTCCTCCTCCTCCTCCTCCTCCTCCTCCTCCTGATCCTGGTCCTCCTCCTCCTCCTCCCCCTCGGGACCCGTGGCCCCCCTGGCGAGCATCACCCCACGAGCGGCTCGCAGCGCCCCCGGGCTGCCGAGCCTGGCGGCGGGACCCCCGCCCCCTCGGCAAGCCGGGCCCCCCCCCCTCTCGCAGGCGGAGCGGGCGCCAAGACGCCTCGCGCACCCACGCTGCCGCCGAGGTAAAACGACGCAAAGATCGGGACAAAATCGCATCGGGATAACTCGAAATCTCTGACAATCGGCGGGTTTGGAGGATGTATTGGGCGCCGCGGCCGCTCCAGAGCGTTCCGGAACGCTCTGAGAACGCTCCAGAACGCTCTGGAGCGATTTATCCCGATCCTAGCCCTGTTTTACACTCTGCCGCCGAGGGCCTGGCGTCCCAAGCTGCAATCGCTCGCTTTAGACCGGACTGAGGGGCAACGATAGGGGGGACTGGCACAAGGGTCTGGGGGGCGGGGGCATCGGCCTGGAGATGCATCGCCGATCTATCGGCGATAGGCCCCCCGATGACGAATCCGCACGCTCCTGGGCGGGCTGGGGCTATCAGACCCGCAGCGGCGACCAGTGGGCGGTTGGGGGTCGATCCATCCACCCCCTAATGTCTACCGCCCCCCACCCCCAATCGTTGCCCCTGATGACGGCTGCGTCGCGACGTCCCTCGAGCTTCCGCCCCAGTGGGCGGCCCCCCGGGCCCCGTGAAGGGGCGGGGGGCGCCAGAGGCTCCGCTGACCTCGAGGGCACCTGCCGCGCCCTCGCGCAGGCGAGCGCCGCCGGCAGCGGCACTGTGCCCGGCCGTCCCCGCGTCCTCCGCCGATCCAAGAAGTCCGCGCGGACCTCCGAGAGCTCATGTGTGTGCAGCTTTCGCTTGTGAGAGGAGGAGGAGGAGGAAGAGGAGGAGGAGGAGGAGGAGGAGGAGGAGGAGGAGGAGGAGGAGGAGGAGGAGGATGAGGAGGAGGAGGAAGAGGAGGAGGAGGAGGAGGAGGAGGAGGAGGAGGACGAGGACGAGGACGAGGAGGAGGAGGAGGAGGAGGAGGAGGAGGAGGAGGAGGACAGCCCGGGCGTCCCCGCGGAAGCCCGGCCTGCCGCCTGCCCCGGGCACGCCAGCTGCGCTCGGCCTCTGCTCGGAGCCTCGCCGCTCCGCTCGGCGAGCCCCGGGGGCAAGCCCGAGGGGGCGGGCCCCCTCGGAGGGGGCTCGGAGGGGGCCTCCGGCCTCCTGCGAGGCGTGCCGTGCCTCCCCCGCGGGGCGGATGCGGCTCCTCCGAAGAGGCCACAGGGCTTCTGAGAAGCCCCGCCGCCTGCCGAGAAGGCCTGCCCCCCCGTTCTGTGCCTCCTCCGAGGCGGACGCGGCTCCTCCGAAGAGGCCACAGGGCTTCTGAGAAGCCCCGCCGCCCTCCGAGAAGGCCTGCCCCCCCCCCCCCCGGGCTTGCCGCCGGTCCACGGAGACCGGGCCCGCGCGTCGCGCCCCGCGGAGCCAAGCGCGCGCTCGGGCGCAGTCGTGCTCCCCGCCGCGGGGATCGGTGATTATAGCTGGCGGCGCGTCTCGGCCACGGGCGGCACTCGGCCAGCTCGGCCGACTGGCCCGATTGGGGCCGAGCGGGGACGGACTTTCGACGAAAAATGAAGAATACCGCCAGAATAATAAAAAATAGTCCAAAAATAGTCTGGGGACTAGTTCTTGAATATTTTTTGGCCTTCCTGGTGCAGGGGTATTTTTTAAAAGCGAAGATCCCCCTGTAGGGGGACACGCCCGACATAAGACTTGGAGCCATTGAGGTGGTCGTGGGCCCGGCTCGACACCTCTTCGGGCCATCTGGAAGACCTTCTTGGACCGATCTCGGGCCCTCGTGGGCCCTCGTGGAACCGCCGTGGGCCCCTGGAGCAGCAACGCGCGCATCAGCCTGCACTGAGACTGCAAGAAGGCAGAAGAGCCGCCCTCATGAGAAGCACCCCGGCCAGCGAGTCCCTTTTGCCAAGCGCGCCGGAAGAGAGAATCAAGCAGGGCAGGAGCCGTTTAGTAAACCAGCCCAGGGTTGTGCGGTAGACGCTGATGATAAAGGGGGGTCGGGGGGGGGTCCCTCCCTCGAGGTGTCGCCGCTGCCCCGAAAATGAGCCGCCGACGCAGCGGCCCAGCGAAGGAGCGCGCCGCGGCCACGACCTCGACGGCAACGATTTCGACATAGGGCATGACGGGTCAACGAGCCTCCTCCTCCTCCTCCTCCTCCTCCTCCTCCTCCTCCTCATCATCATCATCATCATCATCATCATCATCATCATCATCATCATCATCATCATCATCATCATCATCATCATCATCATCATCATCATCATCATCATCATCATCATCATCATCATCATCATCATCATCATCATCATCATCATCATCATCATCATCATCATCATCATCATCATCATCATCATCATCATCATCATCATCATCATCATCATGAAGCTTCTCCTCCTGAGGGAACACGATAATAGGGGGGGCATCTGGCTCGGGAGGGGGGAGGAAACACCGAAATGGAACTGGTGATAAGTCGCCGATAGATCGGCGATGGGCCCCCGATGGAGGCCGCACGGGGCCCTATCGGCGATCAGTGGGCGATTGTGGGTCGATGCGTCCATACCTGAGCCTATCTCCCCCGATCGTTGCCCCTGACCGATACCTCCACGGTGGCTCTGGAGCCATAACTCGGGCTTGCAGAGCGGCCGTTCGGGACGATCCTGGTGCCCCCAGAACGCTCTCGACGAGGCACAGCTGCCGGAGAGCACTCAGAGGCCCGCAACCCGCCGCGAACCGACGAAAACCTCGAACCCGAAACTTACACCTGAGATGATGGGCCTGTTTTCCACCACCACCACCACCACCACCACCACCACCACCACCACCACCACCACCACCACCATACGGTGAAGGAGGAGGAGGAGGAGGAGGACGAAGATGAGAATGAGGAGGAGGAGGCGGAGGATGAAGAGGAGGAGGACCCCCTCCCCCATCCAACTTATAGTTGTGGTGGAAAGCAGGCCCATCAAGCGCAATCCCCGAATCCTGGCTCGGGCGGCAGGTGCGCCGCCATCCGCCTCGCGGCCCGGGGCGCGCCGCCGCCGGGCGGAGCTGCCTCTCCAGCTCGGGGGGGACTTGCGAAGGCCTGCCCGTTGCCCTTTCTCGCCCCTCGGGTGGGGAAAAGGAGGAGGAGGATCAGGAGGAGGTGGAGGAGGAGGAGGTAGTGGTGGTGGTGGTGGTGGTGGTGGAGGTGGAGCAGGAGGAGGAGGAGGAGGAGGAGGAGGAGGAGGAGGAGAAGAACTTGGAGCATTTACGCAGCACAGCGTGCTGGAGGAGGAGGATGGAGGAGGGCGGGGAGTTAGCCAGCCGAAAGGCGGAGAAACAGGAGGAGGAGGAGGAGGAGCAGCAGCAGGAGGAGCAGGAGCAGCAGGAGGAGCAGGAGGAGCAGGAGCAGCAGGATGAGGGCGGGGCGTTAGCCAGCCGAAAGGCGGAGAAAGAGGGGGAGGAGGAGCAGGAGGAGGAGGAGGAGCAGGAGGAGGAGGAGGAAGAGGAGGAGGAGGAGGAGGGGATGGAGGAGGAGGAGGAGGAGGAGGAGGAGGAGGAGGAGGAGGAGGAGGAGGAGGAGGAGGAGCAGCAGCAGGAGCAGGAGGAGCAGGAGCAGCAGGAGGAGGACGAGGCTGCGGAGGAGCGTCTGCGGAGGTCTGCCCGCTGCCCTCGCGGAGGACGGGCGGGGAGCGGAACGGAGCGTAGCGCGCGCAGCGGGTCCGACGGGCCGGCCCCACGGCGGCAGCGCCGGCGGCGCCGGGCCAGAGGGCGAAGGATCGGGAGCGGCAAAGAGGGGGGTTAAAACAGGGCTAGGATCGGGATAAATCGCTCCAGAGCGTTCCGGAGCGCTCTCAGAGCGTTCCGGAACGCTCTGGAGCGGCCGCGGCGCCCAATACATCCTCCAAACCCGCCGATTCTCAGAGATTTCGAGATATCCCGATCCGATTTTGTCCCGATCTTCGCGTCGTTTTAGGGGTGTCCAAGATCTAGAGGGGGGGTGCAAATCGTGACCGGCGGGATGTGCGCGGCCCAGCGGGGGGGGGCAGGGACACAATGAAATATACGAAGAGGCGCCATGAAGTCTGGGGAAATATCATGGCCCCCGCCATGATATCGCCCCCCCCCCAGTCATCACCCCCCTCTTTGCCGCCCCCGAGAGGAGAGAAGCCGTCAAAGCAGGGCTGAACCTAAAAGGTGTTTTCCGTTTTCGTTTTGCTTCCGTCTCCCCTCGTCTTGTCTTCAATCCGCCTCTGCCGCAGAACGAGGTCGAAACGAAGACGGCCCACGAAATCGACAAACACCGTTTAGGTCCGGCCATGCGTCAAAGTCCGTCGCTCACCCAGGAGCAAAACAATAACTTGGACATGAGCGAACGGTTGGAAGTTGCACGTCTTCGTCGGCTGAACCGGCGAGGCGTTTGACCACTTTGACGTCCCTTTTTTGGTGGTCCTGCAGAGGAAGGCGCTCTCTGACCCTCGGCCATACTCAATCGCTCACCCAGCAGGTGCTACTCACTCACGGGCCGAAGAAGGGAAGCCGCAGATCGTCGTTTTCAGAATGGTCCACGGCCTCGCTGGAATCACCCTGGCAGGACCGTGGGCTTCGCCCTCTGACGTCCCCATCAGAAAGTCCACGCCGCCCACGCCTGGTCAACGGCACCTGATGTTGATTAGGCGAGTCTTGCAGTCGAGCAACTCCGATCCAGAGAATTAGAGATAGCTTAGACATGCGGAAAACGATCGATATGTGAGTCCTGCTCAGAGGCAGTGGCGGATCTAGGCCAGCACTCATCCACGGCGGCGGAGCTCATCGCCGCGGCCACGCTCAGTGACTTCTTGCATACTCGGGTGGCCTACCAAATGCAGCGTGAGTTACGGTGCGGCCACTTTCGAGAGCATTGGCGGCCGTTTTAATGAGCTGCAGCACAGTTCATAGCAACGCTCGACCAGACGTTCCTGCCCCAGAGCAAAGGCCTTCTCTCTCTGACCGACAATCCTGCTGCAGAAGGCGATTGCCAGCACAATCCGCGGCGAACGCGGGAGTGGCGCCCAGAGCACGAGCCAAAGAGGCCAACCCAGCGGCTAGCGAGAGCACTGCATGCCGACACGCGAGATCACCGGCACGCGAGAGGCCACCGAAAGACTGCCGCACGGCGCCATGCGCTCACGGATCGCGATGAGCTTCTCCCTGGGATGAGGGGGAACGTAAAGGGGGGGAATGGCTCTCGTGGGGGAGGGAGGGGAACATCGATGTGGAATCGATGATGCGTGGCCGAGGCATCGACGATGGGCCCCCGATAGCGACCACGCCCGCTCCTGGGCGGGGTGGGCAATGGGGCCCCTATCGGCGATCCATGGGCGATTGGGGATCGATGCTTTCCCCCTCCCCTGACCGAACCCCCCCTCGCGTTGCCCCCTGGCTTTCGAGTCATAACTCGGCTTTCTAGCGGCCGTTCGGGACGATCCTGGCACCCCCAGCACGCTCCTGGCGAGGCTGAGCCACTGGCGAGCATCCCGAGGCTGGAAAGCCGCCAAGAACTGGCGAGACCGCCCGCAAAGTTCAATCCTCGGACCCTGCACCCTGAACCGACCCCCCCCCCCTCAAACGTGGCCCCTGAGAGAGGCATCCTCTCTCGTGCATGTCTGGGGGGCCAGCACTCTGCTCGAGGCCAGAAACGCACCACACTCGACGCCCACACTCGCTGAACACACTCGCGCCCACACTCCACGCCGACACTCGCACTCCATACTCGCCTCTCACACTCGCGCCCACACTCTACGCCCACAGTCTACGCACACTCTCGCACCCCACACTGCACGGGCGTCGAGTGTGAGTGTGAGGGGCGGCCGCGCGCCCCGACATGGCTGCTAGCTAGAGAGGTACGATCGCTGGCACCCAGACATGCACAAATCCTCTCCCAGGGTGCGCTCTGACCCGAACTTCGAGGCGAATCCGGCGGTGGCGACGAGGGCCTCCCCAGGAGGCCCAACAGGGCGAAACCGAGGCCAGAGCAGCGGTATCGATGCGTGCCTGTTTCCTGCTCTGATGTGCCTTTTATGATCTCTCCTGAGCTCGACTCGACCTGGGCAGCCCCTGCTCCCGGGCGCGCCCTCACATAGCTCAGGGCGAAACATCTCACCAGCGCCGCCTGATTTGGCGATGGAGCGTGCCGAGGTCGAGTGGAAACGGGACCCGTCGCTAATCCACGCGTTTCAATCCATGTCTGCGATTCTCTGATGTCGGGGATCTACTGAGCCGGGTCAACCCAAACCAGAGTCAGTCGGGTTCTGCAGGATCCCGAAACATCCTGCAGGATCCTGTGGGATCCTGCTCGCGAGCCAGGGTCAGCGCGGCCTTGGCTCGGCGGGATCCTGCAAGATCCGGCGCTCTGGCTGACCCCCCTTGGCACTGACCCCGGTCTCTCGGGAGCGGCAAAGAGGGGGGCGTCAAAGAGGGGGGGTGCAAATCATGACCGGCGGCATGTGCGCGGTCTAGCGGGGGGGCCAGGGACGTAATGAAATAAGAAGAGGCGCCATGAAATCTGGGGAAATATCGTGGCCCCCGCCATGATATCCACCCCCCCCCTAGTCATCACCCCCCTCTTTTCCGCCCCCGATGGCACTGACCCCGGTCTCGAGGCTCCCGGCGATCGAGGGCGGCGCACTCCCAGCCCCGGGCCCGGCCCGTCCCCCCCCCCGGAGGCCTCGGGACTGGCGCCCTGATCGCCGCAGCGACCTGTGCGCGGGCGGCGGCCCTCTCGGGGGAGGGCCTCCTCCTCCTCCTCCTCCTCCTCCTCCTCCTCCTTCTCGTAACGCTCCTCCTCCTCCACTTCCCTCTCCTGCTCCACCTCCTCCTCCTCCTCCTCCTCCTCCTCCTCCTCCTCCTCCTCCTCTCTCCACCTCCTCCTCCTCCTCCTCCTCCTCCTTCTCCTGCTCCTCCTCCTCATCCTCCTTCTCCTCTCCTCCTCCTCCTCCGTTCCTCCTTCTCCTCCAACTGTCCCTCCCTCCTCCCTCCTCCTCCTCCTGCTCTCTGCTCCTGCTCCTGCTCCTCCTCCTCCTCTTCCTCCTCCTCCTCTCCTCCTCCTCCTCCTCCTCCACCTCATCCTCCTCCTCTTTCTCCTCCTCCTCCTCCTCCTCCTCCTCCTCCTCCTCCTCCTCCTCCTCCATCTCCTCATCCTCCTTCTCCTCCTCCTTCTCCTCCTCCTCTTCTTCCTCCTCATCGTCCTCCTCTATTCCTTTTCCTGGTAAGTAACTCCTCCCAGTCGGACCCCGAGGCCGGTCGAAAGGGCGGGCTGGCCGTTTCGCCTGATACGTCGCTACCATTTATGACCCTGAAACAATCAACTTTACAACAACTTCACACATGGAGGGAGGGTTGCTTCCAAAATGCGGTTCCCGCCTTAGTGCCTTGCAAATTCGTTTTGACAAAGGCAAGAATTTCACTGACGAATGGACGCTCGGATGGTCTCCCACGGCCCTAACACAGAGGGACCCAAATGTCGGCCACATGTGTGTCGACGCCGTCCCCGCGAACACTCTGGTTGAGAGATATGTGCTAGGTGCTTGTTTCCCCACACGGGGCAGCGGTGACCCCCGCTCTGCGGGCTCACCTATTACGCTCTCATCTCGTTGACACTACGCCACCCAACAATACTGAGTCTAGTCGACGATTGGACGGAGGAAAATGGAGCGTAAGAACGGGTGCAACACAAACCTACTCGACCGTCTTTTGCTGATTTCAGCATACGTTCCTTCCGCCTTTGGCCATCGTCGGCTCTTCCGGCAAAAACCAGATGGGGCGAACGGCGAACGTGAAGCGTCTGTAAGTAAACACGGTACGCACTAGCCACTGGCCATCGTGTCCGCACGCGCCCCTGGTATGACAAACATCTCGATAATAGGCGAATCTGCTTATATTCTAGAAACACGCGCGCTTCGCGCGCGCTGAGGTTCTAGTGCGGAACAGCGCGACACCACGCTACAATAGAGCTTGTGGGTGCAAACCAACGACAAAGACTGGGCGGTGGAACGTCGGCACTCCCGCAGTGAGAACCAGAAGACATTCAGGCTCACAGACCGAGGTAAAGCCGAACAACTGTTGAGGCAGACCTGCTCGACAGCCCGGGGGGCGGGGGGACCGATGAACCCATCCGGACGGGTAAGGCAGGCACGGGGGAAAGTCCTGATGTATAGACGAAAACCGACAACTGGCGAGTACGACAGCGAACGGAGAATCGCAGTAGAAGGGAGAGAACATTCGGAGGGGCAGCGGGTATTAAAGTCCCTGAAGTGGAGGGGATGGAAGATGATAATGATTGCCACCGTGGACCCCAACAATGGGTTTGGCATTGTCGATGTAACACAAGTATGATGCAACGGATGCGGCGCAGTTCAGCTTTCAGAAACGAAGCCGTCAAATCAATTGCTCGCGCGGGCAATCATCCCACCTTCCCACCCGCAACTTGTTTTGCAAACCCATGCGGCCGCAATTGCGGTGATTACTTGGCACTGGATAGCTAATCTCTACGGCTGCGATAGCGCGCGCAACCTCGCGCGCACGGTGGCCACTTGATTTGGCACAGCCGGCGCGGCCGCAATGGCGCTTACCGGTGCTAACTTCCCACCACGTCCCAAAAGCCGCGCTGGCGCACGGGCCCTTCAGTGCGGGTCCGCGACTGAGGCGGGTGCGGTACCATGATGACCTCGACAATGGCGGCAACGATTATGGAATAGATAAAGTGGTGGCGATGATGGCGATGACGGCGGCAGGGCCGATGACGGAACCGATGCGGGCGACGACGATGACGATGATGATGTCCATGTGTGTGGGTTGTAAAGGTGACTGGTTGGTGAGGGCGGCACTTGCGGCGATCGGCGATGACAATAACGGCGGTGATGCGGTGGAGCTGATGAAGGCGATGTGGAGGAAGTGCGCGCGAACAGGCGAGAAACTGGATCGACTGTTTGTACGACTGCGAATGGTCTGTCATGTGCTGCGGCGCTGCATGTTGCCACGTTTCGAACACTCTCGACACGCGCGCGTGGCAGCGCGCGCGTCGCGCGCTCCGTATTATCGAATATGGGCTAATACACAGAGCGCACGATAGGTGCTAGGTCAATGCGGGTGCATCGCGCGGTGAGGTGACAATACGGGTTCGCAACGACTTGCTAAACTCATATGCGCGCGGGCATAAAATCTCGATCCAGCTCTGCAAAACAGCATGGTGGTTTGTGGGGTGTTGTTGGCATGTTTGTAAGCTGGTGCGTTTGGAAATTCGAATTTCGGTATGTGCGCGGGCGTATGGAAGTTGTGTCATGTGTGCAAGGGGTGGTTGGACCATGATATTTTGAAATGAAAGGGCGCGCGCGCCGTAGTATTTGACAAAGGCGAAATGGGGTGTCGACACTGGCCTGGCTGGAATAGTATGAATTCAATTGGAAATTAAAGATGGGGCAAAATCGTGTCAATTATACTATCCAAGAGGGTACCGGTGATTCTGGGGAGGAGGGTGGCGGAATCTTTGTTCGGAAAGATCATCGTAATCATCCCATCCACCCACCCGCAACTTGGTTTGCAAAACCCATGCGGCGGCGATTGCGCTGACTGCTTGGCGCTGGCTGGCGGATTGCTGTGGCCGCGCTAGCGCGCGCAGGGTGGCGCGCAGAGCGGCCAGTTAGTCTGGCTTGGCCGACGCGGCCGCGGTGGCGCTGAGCGCTGGGGACTTCCCAGCGCGTCTCACAGGCCGCGCTGGCGCGCGGGAGATCCAGTGCGAGTCGGGCGGGCGCGGTATCATAGCGAAGTCGACAACGGCAAAGACGATGATGATAATAGCGATGCTAGTGGCGACGATTACGATGACGACGGCAAGGCAAATGACGGCGACGATGCTGATCACGCCGATGATGATGATGATGATGATGATGATGATGATGATGATGATGATGGTGTGTCTGCGGGTCGGCGGTGAAGGCTTTGGAAAGATTCCGGCAAGCGCGTGCGACCGACTGGCGCGAGTGACCCGAATGTTGTTAATTGACAGGCATCGTGCCCCCCCCTTCCCTGGCACGCGCGCAAAGGCGTTCGCATGATTTCGACACCCGCGAACGAGAGGCCCGTTTGGTCAATTGTTCTCAAGAAGTCGCAAGAGCGCGCCCGCAAACCATTTTTGAAACATCGTGTTGCGGGGCCATGCTTTTTACATGTTTCGGGACATTCGATTTTGAAATCCTTACGCAACCAATGGTTGTTGAGGAACTCTGGAATGCGGGCGCGACGACGCGCGCGTGTGCACTTCGTCACATTGTCGCGCAATGGATTCATGAAAACTGCTGGCCATTCATAAACAAGTGCGCGCGTACGGTATCATTTGCATGAGATGACGGGGAAGGGCGGACACCGGCCTATCTGGGGTGGTGTGGTTCAGATGGGAAATGAGCGAAGAGGCAGAATCATATGCACATTGCAATACGCGAGGCCCGACGGATGCTCCCGGGAAGAGGCGGGGTAGTTTTCGATGGTTAAAAAACAAGAGAATCGATGGGGTGCATTTCGCCCTGCCGAACCTGAAGTGGTCAGCTCCACTGCTCTCGCAATCGCCCCGCCGACCCACCCGCAATTAGTTTGCAAAACACATGCGGCTGCAATTGCGATGACTGCTCGGCGCCGGCTAGTGCATCGCCGCGGCCGCGCTAGCGCGCATGCTCGCGCGCAAATCGGCCAGCTAGTTTGGCGCGACCGACACGGCCGCGGACGGGCATTTCACTGCAAGTCGACCACCCGGGCGGGCACGGTGACATGGCGACGTCGACAACAGTAGACACGAGGATGGTAGTAGCGATGCAGGTGACGATGATGACAACGACGACGGCAAGGCCAGCGACGGCGCCGACGCTGGACACGCCGACGACGATGACGCCGTCCGCGCGTCGGTAATGAAGGTTTTAGAAGGAGTTCGACATTCGCGCGCGGCCGACGGGCGAGCGCATGCATTTTTGAAAACTGATGTTGCCGAGCTACTTGTTTTATGTTTTCGAGATAACCGAGCTTGACCCCCCCACGAAAACCCTTGGTTTTGAAAAAAATCCGCATGCGCGCGCGACGACGCACGCGCGTGCACTTCGTCAATTTGTTTGCAAGGGGTTCTTGCGACAGCACGCGCGCAAAGCCCGAGCGATTTCGACACGCGCGCGCGGGAGGCACGTTTGGTAGAATGTAATGAACATGTTGAAAAACCATTGCTTTTCCGAACTAAGAATCTGCAAGAGCGCGAGCGCACGCTTTGTTTTGACAGTTCTTGCGGCGAAACAATTTGTTTCATATGTTTCCGGGACGAGCGATTTTGGATCCTAATGTAACCTATGGTTTTTGACTGAATTCGGGATGCGCGTGCGACGACGCGAGCGCGCGTGCACTTCATCCCGTTTTTATGCGAGGGACTCTTGGAAACTGACGATCTTTGATAAACGAATGCGCGCGCATAGTATTCGCTGCAGAGGATGAGGGGAGGATACCCGTTTGGCTGGGATGATCTGAATTCATATTTCGCATGGGCGCTGGGGCAGAAGCAGATGCAAAATGCCCTGCGCGAAGTTGTGCCAGCCAGTCCGGGGGGTCGCGGGGCGGAGACCTTCCAGAGGGGAGAATCTGCGTGGTCCAGCCGCCCCGGTGCAGCCTGCCAGTCCATTGGGAGCACGCGCCAGCCATGCCCACCACCACCACCAGAAGTTTTTGGGGGAGGGGGTCCTCCTCCTCCTCCTCCTCCTCCTCGTCCTCCTCCTCCTCCTCCTCATCCTCCTCCTCCTCCTCTTCGTCCTCCGCCCTCCACCTTTGGATGCTCATTATGGGGACCTTCCTGGAGACACTCGCTCCACTCGTGCGTCGAAGCTGCGTCGAACGTCCGTCGATTTGAGTCGACCCTGAGTCGAACCCGAGTCGAACTTGAGTCGAACTTGAGTCGAACCTGAGTCGAACCTGAGTCGAACTTGACTCGAACAGATCCATCAGGTGGGCCCCAGGACGGTCCCCAAAACGAGCTTCTGACCACCTCCTTCCCCCCTCCAGCTCCTCGCCCTCCACCTCCTCCTCCTCCTCCTCCTCCTCCTCCTCCTCCTCCTCCTCTTCGTCCTCTTCGTCCTCTTCGTCCTCTTCGTCCTCTTCGTCCTCCTCCTCCTCCTCCTCCTCGCCCTCCACCTCCCCCCCCCCTCCAGCTTCTGGTGGTGGTGGTGGCAAACGTGCCCAGCGAGCCGGCGCCCAGCCGGCGCCCACGAGGCGACCACCACGAGCGGGCACCGCCGGCCACCGCCCAGGGGAGCCGGCCGACCCGCGGGCCCCCGCCAATTGGGGGGCGAGCGCCCGGCGAGCGCCGGCGCGGAGCGAGGCCTGCGGGGCGAGGCGCCCCGCGGGCGGGGGGGGGCCCCCGAGGCCTCTCGGCAGCAGGCGCCCCGAGGGGCCCCCAGGAGCCCCGGGAGGCCCCGGGGGGACCAGAAGCAGGCCCCGGCTACAGGTGGCCCCAGGGGACCAAAAGCAAGCCCCAGGGGACCAACATCAGGCCCCCCAACAGCCCCAGGAGGCCCCAGTGATGCCGGGCCGTTGTGGCTGCAGGTGGCGCGTTCTCGCATGCAGGTGTCGCCCCATCGTGCTGGCTGACTTTTCCTTGATGCATCTCTGGTTCCAGACGCTCCCCTGAAGCAGTGCAAACGGAACAGGCCCTGGGAGGCCCCCGAGAGGCCCCCGAGGCGCCCCGAAGATCGCCGCCGAGGAGCTTCCGGGGAGCCTCCCGGGAAGTCCCCAGGGGCATCCCAGAGGGCCCTGGCCCACAGCCTGGGCACGGTGGCGGGAGGAGCTGAAGGCAACTGGATGCGAAGCCCTACTGCTGGGAATGAGGAGGAGGAGGAGCACGAGGAGGGCAATGCGTCTGCGGGAAGGGAAGATGAAGATGAAGAAAGGGATCGGCAGGACGAGGAAGGGTAGGAAGAAGAGGAGCAGGAGGAAGGAATTAAAGAAGCACTTGGGACCGTCCAGGCGAATCCAGTTAGCTCTGTCGGGGTCGTCTTGGACGAAAGAGTGGACTTCCCTTCGCTTCTGTCCTCTTCCTACTCCCTCTTCATTTCTGATCATCCTCCCCGTTTGTCTCATCATCGCTGCTACTGCTATGGATGTGTTGTTCCTCTGACTTCTTGGGCTCCTAGTCGTTGCGATATGTCTATTCCTCTGCTGCTCCTGCTCGTGCTCTGGTTCTCGTTGCTTCTATGTCTACTGCTCCTGGGCTTGTCCATGCTCCGTGATGTCCGCCCAGCTCCTTCTCCTCCTTCACCTCTTCGGCGACGTCCCCAGGTCGCAAGGTTGCCCAGCTCGAAGACAGACCGAGATCTTGCAGACAAACCTAACACATTATTTTTCTTGCTGCACAGGGTAAGCTCGCCAATGCCATGTAACAAAAACTGACTTAGCGACGGAACGCGACGGAACCACCGATTTCATTTGCCAGCGGGACCCGTCGCTCATCCACGAGCCCCAATCCGTGTCTCTCTTCCTCAACTCGTCTCCTCGTCTTCGTCTTCCCCCTCCTTCTCATCCTGACTTTCGCAACTGTGTTTCATTATTTCCGGTAACTGTCATTAACCAAGGGGGGGGGGGCAGGGTGACGGCAATGCTTGCGGGGCCCGCCCTGGGTGACGGCGATGCTTGCTTCGGGGCGGGGGTGCGCTGCGATCGCCAACGTGTGCGCGCGAGCACCAGCATGTGGGGGGGGGAGGGTCAAGGCGCCCTCTCCTGACTACGATCGTTCCCACTACCCTGGGGAAGCAACAAGGTACCGATACCGCTACTCCCTGGACCTCTCCCACGGTGCGTTCTGACTAGCATTGCGAGGCAAACCTGGCGGTGGCGACGAGGGACTCCCATGGGAGCCCACAAAGGGGAAAAACAAGAGAAGGGCAGCGGTATACATACATTGTCCTCCTCTGATACCCAGGGGGGGGGCAGGAGCTGGCCCGGGCAATACCTGCGCGCCAAAGGATATACGTATTTATATACATATATGTATATACATATATGTATATATGTGTGTTTCTTGTTATACTATCTTGTATTTTATAATATCAAAAAACTCCCCCCGCCTCTGCGCTGCCCCGGGCGCACCGGCACGGCCCACGGCAGCGCCGGCGCCCCCGTGGGGAGTGCGGCGCCGAGTGCCGACCTTGCCATCGCCGAGCTGCCTGCGCGCAGGCCCGCCTCTCGCGTTTCCTCCCTCGACTCCAGCTCCTCCCTCTGCAGCCACCGCGCTACAACCAGGAACGATGAGCAGGGAACAAAGGGGTCTTTCTGGCCACGGCGAGCCTCGGCAACGTAGAGGTGATGTACCCGACCCAGAGCTGGGGAACGGCCCGAACGAAAACCAGAGCCCCTCCCGCGCCCCAAAGGGTCCTTGCTTCAGCGCATTGGCCGTAGCCCTGACCACCTGCCTGCACGCATCGACGATGATGGTCTCAGACGCACAGCGAAGGAAAAGAGAATAATGAACGATCCGAGGGGCTGGGAACCGCCTCGACTGACCGCTCGTGGCCGAGCCCTCGGCGAGCCGGCCGAGCCCTGGGGGTCTGTCTGATCGCGTGAGCGGCCTACGCTGCGCTTGGCCGGCACTGCCGTGCAGCAGACTGCGAGGCACACGGGGCAGTGTGAAGTCGGGCGTGTCCCCCTACAGGCGGATCTGGGAGGAAAAGAGACAGTATGCAACAAGTGATCAACAATAGCAAAACGATGCTCAAAACATCGCCCCCCGACTATTGGTTTACTATCTTTGAGTATTCCTCCTGTAGAGGGACGTGCCCTACTTGAGGGCAGTGGCCTCTTGCGCCCACTGGTCTGCCTCTCCACGTGAGTGTCGACGTACCTCCACCGCCCCTGCCTCCGACAACGACGGCAGCGCCGGCACCGGCAGCGACGGCGACTACAACGGTTGTCAGAGCAGCGGGCGGCGGGGGGACGCCTCCCTGCCGATGGCATCGCAGACTCCGGACGCACTCGATGGGCTCGACCCCCCGTCCGTCGCCAGCCCCCTCGACTGAGATCGCTTCGTGAAGTCCTTGGCCTTCTCGGCATCGTGCATCTACGAGCCCATACTCGCCAGCAGCAGCAGCAGCGATTGCCCAACAAGCAATGAGGAAAGGGCGCGGTGCCTATGCAGGCGACGCCCCGCGGGGCCCCGGCCGACCCTTGATCAAAAAAACGAGCACCGCTGCGAAGCAGAGCGCAGGCGGATGTGAGCGAGCGGGGGGGGTGAGGCAGCACAGGAACCTGGAGACGTGGGACGGGTCGCTGAGGGCTGCAAGGTCTACAAATGCAGTGAAGCGTCTCTCTCCCATCTGCTCCAGGTTTACATGTGTGCACACCTGCTCCCAAACCCCCACCACCTGCCTCCTTCAGACGAGCATGGATATGTATATATTTCATTTCAGACTGATCACCCGGCGACATGGACGTGAGCGATCCTGACGAGACCCACGACATCTGAATCTGCGACGTCGACCTCCAGCGAGGACGATTTTAAAGCGTGGAACTCAGCCAGAGACCCCATAAGCTGAGGAAAACATCCCGATACTGGAACAAACGCCATACGTTCCGAAAGAATGAAGGCGCTGCCGTTTCACCGACCAGAGGGGGCGGGGGCTCTGAACGCCGCGCGCCGCGGACCCCGGTTCCTGCTCAAGGGCCGCGCTGAATCGAGTGGGGCCCAACGGGCGGGGCCCTGAAGCCTGGTCCGCGTGGCGGGCACACTGCGTGCGTGGCCCCGTGGCCAAGCCCCTGAGGGGCCCTGGGGCCTTTGGGGGGGGGCCCTCTGGGATCTTCTTGGGGGCTTCTGGGTGACATGTGGGGGGTCTTGTGGGCCATGCTCTCAGTCTTGGGGGCCTCGTGGGCCGTCCTAAAATGCTCTTGGGCCGTCTCTGGGCCCTCTCGGGGGCCTCTTTGGCCGGTCTGTGGGGGCCTTTTTGGCCGCCTCCGGGCGAACCACGCGGCCAGTACCAAACCTTCGTGGGAACCGTCTAGTCGGCCACACGCAAAAGCGACCCTGGGTAAAAGTGACCTTTGGCGTGCAATTTTCTGGGGGCCGCAGGGGGCCAACACACAAGCGCGCAAGACGCAACTACCGCATCGCGCTCGGCCAGCGGGAAGCCCCACCAGACACGCACCAAAAGTCACTTCGGCGAAGGGCCACTCGTACGTGCAATCGATCTGGGCAGGACCTCGCGGGCAACGGCCGAACAACGGTGAGCGCGGAATGTAGGGGGCGCGTTGCGGGCAGGGCCGCCGCAAGCGACGGCAGGGCCTCAGGGCCCCGCAGCCGACATTCGGGCCATTGCTGGGAACACCAGGTACATGCCACGGCGAACGCAAGGTCGCAGCGCAGCCACTGCAATTCGCAACATGGCCCTTGCGCTCGGCCTGGACACCTTGGGGCAGCGAGGGCTGCAGACGCCGCCCTGACGGGCCCGTTTCCTGTTTCAGGATTTGTTCGGGTTTTCACTGCGGGCACGGACGAGCCCACCAATCGCGACCACTGGACCGCGAACAGCCCGCGGCCAGGGGCGTCGTCTGCTAGCTTGATATGGGGGGCGGCATGTCCAGAGAGGGGCGTTCAAGATTCGATGGCTTAGGTTCTACAACGTGCTGCAGAAAACGTCTGCAAAGTAAGCACCGACATCGTGCCGTCGCGACACCTTCGCTGTGTTTCCACTCATCGTCGCGCCTGCGCCGCACCTGTCCTGGATCGAAGGCAGCGTCAGCAGGGCGCGCGTCGCGGGCGCCTGTCCGATGCCCAATGCCGCTTGCGCAGGAGGCCTCGCGGGGGCACCGCGTGGCGCCCATCTCCGTCAATCAATGTCAGCGCTCCGTTTGCGGCGAGTGGTTCAACAGCAACGCCGCCTCCGAGGCGCGCGAGCTGCGGCGCCTCGCTGCGCTCCCAGGTGGGCTGGAGGACGGGGGCGGGGGAGGGGCAAGGCCAATTCAGCGCGCCGCCCCCCAACCGCGTCGAGGCTTGCATTGCTGCTGCCTGGCAAGTTCTCAGCGCTGGAGGAAGGGCGCGGGGTTTGGGGCGGTCCTGGGCGGCGCCGCGGGACAACGCCGACTGTGCGCGCGGCTGCCATAAGTATTCCTCCGCCGCGGCGTCGGCGTTCGGCCTGGCGGGCGCGCTGAGTGCTGCGGGCAGACGAAATCCCAAGCCCGCGCCGACCGCGGGAGGAAAAGCACGCCGCCGGTCGTGGACCACTGCGGGCCGCAAGCACTTCTGCGAACCTGTGAGCTCGCGCGGCTTCCTCTCGACTGCCCCCGCGACCTCGCGGGTGCCTTTCCTGCTCCTAGCCGACGACCCCCGCTCGGGGCGCAACCTCGAAAGCGTCCAAGACGAGACGGCAGACCTGTCCAGCAACGCGCGCAAGAACGCCATCTACGCCAAGAAGCAGTTCCACCAACAACGCTCGGGAAAAGCACCGTTCGCTTTGGGCGCCACCATGGCTGGCGGTCGGAAGCGGGGCACCGCGTTCGTCGACGAGACAGAGGCCGGCGTCGACGAGGCGGACGGATGGGTGCTCGAATCTCGCAGCAAAGGCAAAAGTGGGGCCGCTTCGGCGCGCGCAAAGGCAGGGCCATCCAGCTGGCGCGGAAGCAGTTTCTGGAGCGATTGCCGGCGCGAGCGGGCGCCGACGCCCAGACCGCGCAGGAGGGCCCTTT
This sequence comes from Prorocentrum cordatum, assembly GCA_963575745.1. NCBI lineage: Eukaryota > Dinophyceae > Prorocentrales > Prorocentraceae > Prorocentrum > Prorocentrum cordatum. The sequence continues at coordinate 102,123 of CAUYUJ010020604.1, read as the reverse complement.
CCGAGCCAGCGAAGAAGCCGGGGGCCGCCGCGCCCAGAGCATGGCAGAGAACGACGAAGATGGTGACCCCGCGGAAGAGCGCGGCCATTCGCAAGAAACCCGAGCAGCGGCCGCAAGCCCTGGGCACCGCGCTCGCGGGCCACGAAACCAACGCGCACGCGAGCCAGGCGCATGCAGCTCGCGCCGCGCCCAGCGCGAGCAATGTCGCATTCGCTCGCGCCGCGCAAGTCCGACGCGCACGATGGCGAGCCGCGGGGGCTCGGAGAGACCATGGGCGCGCAAACCGCGCGCGCGACATGTCGATGGTCGCACCTGACGGGCGGGCCTCCACGCGATGTCCTCAACGCATTGAATTCGGAGCGCGCGCCCGCAGCGACGCACGAGAGTAACCAGCGCAGGGACACGCAGGCAATATTCCATGCCAACGACGCGGAGTCGAAGAGCACGCGCGCCAAGTCATGGTTCCGCAAGCGCCGCGGCCACCTATTCCTAGCGGCGCAGAGCTGGACGAATGGGACAAGTGACAAGCATGTCTTCCACGTCAACATCGGCGCCGCAAAAAGGGGCCCGGCCGCGCCCGATGGTTGCTTCGCGCGCAACGCCGCGACTTTAATGGCTCGGCGTGGGGCGGACGCGGCGGGCCGCCGCTCGCGAAAGAAAAATCCGTTCAGTCAAAATCCATGGGGGGCGAAGATGCAGCCGACAGCGTCCGTTCGCAAGCATTGACCGACCTCGACGCAGAGCGGCTCGGGGTGGGGAGGGCCCAGGGCCAGGAAATCAAGCGATCACTCTGCGAAGCATCATCGCAAGGCTCAAGGGCGGGGAAATTGGGCTGAGCCCTAGAACCCGGGGAAACGATTGCATCGACGGCCCGACTCGACGTTGGGGGCGGGGAGACAGGAGCGCCAACGATATCCGCAACCCATCTGGCCGGGCAACCAAAAATGTGGCGGCGGCCAACAGCGCCGGCGCTGGCGCTGGCGACGGCGAGGACGCAGCGACGATTACCACCACTACCACCACCGCCACCACAATCTACCATCACCACCACCGCGTCAACCCACCACCACCACCACCACCACCACCACCACCACCACCACCACCACCACCACCAACAACAACAACAACAACAACAACAACAACAACAACAACAACAACAACAACAACAGCACCACACAACCACCACCACCACCACTACCACAGCCACCACCTCCACCACCACAACCACTACCAGCAGCACAACCCACCGCCACCACCACAAACCACCACACCACCACCACCGCCACCACCGCCACCACCGCCACCACCACAACAAACGTCCACAAACCACCGCCACCACCACAACCCACCACCACCACCACCACAAACCACCACCACATCCTTACTTCTTATGGTTCAACGCCCCCACATCCCCACCTAGCCAGCCGATCGCAACCCGCCGTCCTAACTGTAAAGAAAGCAACACAAACTCAATTGTTTTTCGCCAACATGTCGTCGACTTGCGAAAAATGTAGCATACATAGGACGGAGTGAGCATCGCTTGGGTATCCCTGAGCGGGTGGTCGCCCTACCCATCAAAAAAACCATACAGAGTCAACGCTTTTCTCGTCAACGTGGACTTTCTTGTCGTCGACGCTGCAAAAAGTGTAGGAAGAATGGGACGCGGCGCACATCGCGCGCGGACGCCTGGCCAACCCTACGCGGGACCCCCCGTCCTACCGGTCCAAAAACACAAGGTCGACGTTTTCCTTGCCAAAATTTGTTTTCTCCTCGTCGGCGCTGCGAATCGAATAGCGGGAATGGTACGCGGCGCACATCGCGTCGGGTTGAGGAGCTGGGCGGGCGGCAAATCATAATGCATCAAGCAAATGCGGTTCGTCGCCGGCGCGCCCGTTGTCGTGTCCACGTAAGAGAGACCCTTTGGCAACAGTGACCTTTGGTGCGCGCAAATCAAATCAAAATCGACCCCCGCACCCCTCCGGCCGCGGCAAAGAGGGCCCCCCCCGAGGGCCAAAAAGCAGCGCACAAGAGGTCACCCCGGCGAAAAGTCACCCTTACGCGTCGGCGACGATGTAGCGTCGCGGCCGTTGTCGGCTGCTGCGGCGCCAGCGGCGAATTGTCCGAGCGCCTCCCTGGGCAGCGGGGGCGGGTTTCTCGGGGGACGGGGCGAACTCGGAGCTAAGCCGACCCGGCGACGACAGTGCAAATGGCATTGCGAAAGGGACGGTCTGTCTTCGTCGTCCCCCGTCTCATCATCGCCACCAGCGTCATCGTCCGCGTCGCACTCGTCATGGTCGCTGTCGTGGCCGCATGTCCCACGTGCAGCGGGCGAAACTCAGGCGAAGCTGGCCTGACCACTTCGCGCGCGGCATCTCTGAGCCCAACGTTGAGCGGATGTCTCAGGCGAGACTGGGTGGACCTCCTCAGGTGGAGTCATCTATGCAGCCAATACGCGGCATGAGTAGGACGCAGCTCATGACGCGCGCTGAACGTCTAGCCACCCGCGATATAAGATGAGCGACAGGCGTCGGACGCGACGCACTTGCTTCTTATGTTGTGGGAAGCGGGTGGGAGTGGACGGAGCCCTCTGGCTCGTTTGAGCTGGCTAACTCGACCACCACCACACCGCCACAACCACAACCACCACCACAACTCACCATCACCACCACCACCGCAAAAAAAACACCACCACTACCACCACCACCACCACAATCTACCACGCTACCACCACCACCACCGCCACAACCACCATCACAACCAGCAGCACAACCCACCACCACCACAAACCACCACACCACCACCACCACCACCGCCACCACCACCACCAGCACCACCTCCACAAACCACCGCCACAACCACAACCCACCACCACCACCACCACAAACCACCACAAACCACTAAACCACCATCACCACCACCACAACCCACCACCACCACCACCAACCACCACCACACCACCACCAAACCAACACCACCACCACCCACTACCACAACCACCACCACCACAACAAACCACCACACCACCACCACAACCACCACCACCGCCACCACCACCACCACCACCACAACGCACCACCACCACCACCACCGTCCTCGTCGACGCTCCCCGCCACCGCCGCCCGCCGCCGCAGACGCCGGCCGGCGCTGGCCCAGAAATGGAAATCGTCGTCCCCCGCCGCCGTCGCCAGCCGCCGCCGACGCAAGCGCCGACCCGAGGAGAGGAGAAACAGGGAGGGGGGGGTCTTAATTCCCGCCCCCTCCATCCAGGGGGGGGGGTCTGGTCCCACCCCCCCCCCCTTCCAAGCGACCACAGAACGCGCTCTTTCCCAAGTTGGTCACGAGGCCGATGAGATTATCTAAATGATCGGCATGGAATACATCCTCAGTCACCTGCGGTATTGGTCGGCGCTCCACGAAGCGGTTGGTAGACGTCAGCTCAGGAGACTGCAGGGCGATCGGCTCCGCATCCATCTTCTGGCAGATCCGCGGCCTGAAAGCGCAGCCCAGCGGCGGACAGCGGAAACACGGATGCACCTGATCCGTTCCCGCCAGCGGGTGGCCGTCGGCGGTCACGCTCAAGTCCAGCGAGCCCGCCCGACAGCTGCGCAGTGCGAAGTAGCGCCGGAGATCCGACGGCGGCAACATACTGCAGAAGGCATCGGCGAAGTCCACCTCGGCCACGGCGATCTGCTTTTCGCCGTCGACGTGGAGTCCTGCGAAACTGACGCCGGAAGCCAGGGCGACCGTGCCAGGGACCTGGAAAGGCAACGGCGGTGGCAAAGCGACGGTGGCGGACTCCCCCGCGCAGTCGCCGAGTTCCCGGAGCTCCTCAAGGGCTCCTGCCTGGCTCCTGAGCAAGCCCGCCCCTCTAGAAGCTTGCCGAAGGGGCGGGCAACCTCGCGGATGTTGTCCAGCGCGAGCAGTCGACCAGAATAGGCTTGCTTGTGCCAGTCGTTCGCGGCGCCAGGTTGGCCGACTGAAATCTCGTTGTGGGTGTAGGCCACCTCGTTGACCAGGTCAACGGCTCGGTCCCGACGAAGACCGCGACGGCGTGCCGCACTGTCGCAAGCGCTGCCGTGGGCCATAGAATGGTGTTGGTGCTGTTGACCAGGAAGGACGGGCAAGGGACAGATCTCTCGTGGTCGGTGTCGTCGTGCTCCATGCTGACTCCTGTCACCGGAAGATGGCGAGCCACCACTGCCGCCCCCCCCCAGGGACGCGCGGATCGCGGGGGGGAAGCGGCCCGCGTGGGCTGAGCAGCATTATGATCACAAGGCCTACCGCTATTCGCGGGCGGTGCGATCTTGCTGCAACACCGAAGCGCCCCTCTCCACCTCCTTCGCCACATGCGCGGGGATCAGAGGGCAGGTCATGTTGCCACCATCATCACGAATCAGGGCTGTGACAGCCGCGCCCTCGTCGGTTCACCCGAAACTGAGGAGACCCTGGCGAACGACATCACGTCCGCGGCCACAGCCCTTCTTCTTGTTGCTCTTCCGAGCCTTCACCGCCGGCTGGCGCTCAATGGTGACGGTGGCGACCCACCACGTAGACATATCTGTACATTTGGCACTTTCGTAAGACCTGCTCAGCTCCTGTAGCGCTTGGTCGCTTGGTAAGTCTAAGCCGTCCCAGCAAGCCATCGTGCAGATGGCGCGCATGGCAGCCTCGTAGTCGTTCGCACAGTAAACTTGGGCTGAGGGACGGCGTGGCCTTCCAGACGCGGAAGTGGTCATGGGGCCCGCCCTGCCTCCGATGGACAAACCTGCAGCACCATAGGTACGTGCGGCGCGCCCAGAGATGTGCCAATCCACGAGCCTCTCCGGTGTGAGGCCTGCGACGGCGTCCCTCCACCGACGAGCGCGGTGCCCTCCAGGCACAGCAGGGTTCGGCAAGATCCCCATCAAACGTGCGTCCGCGGCCGCATCATAGCCTCGCGTCGGGCTTCCGCAAATGACACTGCACTCGCGCCGCCGAAGCCACGGTCCCCTGTAAATCACACCACGTTCGCGCCCGCGAGGCCACGATGCCCCGTCAAATGCGCCACGCTCGCGCCCCCGATGCCACAATCTCATTTTCAAACTACGCAACACTCGCGCCCCAGAGGCTACGATCTTTGGTAAATTGCACCGCGTTCGTGCCCTTGACGCCGCGATCGCTCGGAAAGTACACCGCTATCGCGCCACCGAGGCCACGATCCCTGGTACATTACACCACGCTGGCGTCACTGAGGCCACGGCACCTCTTTTTCTCGCAACCCTCACGCCCCTGAGGCCACGATCCTTTGAAACCTATGCCACGTTCACGCCCCCGAGGCCACGACGCCACCTCGCGGAGGCTGCCCAAAAGCCGCAACCTCGTCTCCAGAGCAGACAAACAAGCACAGATTTCTGTTTTGGGACATGTGTTCGGAGGTCGCTTTTCGGCCCCTGCCGTTTCTTGAAAAATCGTGGATGGACCCGCAGCAACGAATCTTCGAAAATTGCGAAGAACGCACGGAAGCAGAAGATCCCAACCGCGATTTGGTCCAAGATGGCCTAAAGCAATCCTCAGTCGTACTGGGCTTCTCCTGCAGAAGACGAAGGGGAACGCTTTAAAAAGACAACGCAACGTAACATGTTTTGCTGAACGCCGTCCTCGCACGACGTTCGCATATGTCTTCAACACGGTGCCACTATTCCTCCACATAGCTCTGATATATCTCATTATGATAGTGAGTGAGCGGCGGCACAGGGCGAATGCCTTACTGAAATGAATTTCACGGACGTCGATGGACTGCACGAAATCATACACGGCAAGTCATATCCTACTCCGAAATTGCAATGCCGATATTTCTTGCTACGTCAAAACACTTAGGAATTCTGCCGAACTGAAATTGCAATGGGCCACTGCACTAATCACTTCGTCCGAGCCGACATCGTGATCATGATGTTCTCTGATGTTCTCTGGTGTCAAGGTCACAGCTGCATCTCTGCAAGAGTGTCGACACAATCGATTGGATGACAGCAAGATTCTCATTGAGGCCATCGAGCAGCTCTGGCCATGGTTGAGGCTCCAGCGCCAACATGATCCACAAATCAGCGCGCTCCGATGCCAAGGTCCACTGAAGGGCAACCGAAGGGGGATGCGCGGTAAAAAAAGCAAGCCGAGGCCTTACTTCACGCAGGGGTCTTAATGGGGGGTCTGTCATGGAATCGGCTGGGCTGGCAGAGAGAGGCGAGATTCACCATGGAGCGGCCCCCCGAGCAGAAATTCCACATGCCTTCCTTGACCACTCCCCCTCGTTAGGACCCCTGCGGCGTACGCCAAAGTCTCTGCTAACAGGCCTCCGCAAACGTGGCGGATGCCGGTCGACCCTGCCTCTGGCAGGGCGCAAGACGATGGTAGCGCTCCTCCTCCTCCTCCTCCTCCTCCTCCTCCTCCTCCTCCTCCTCCTCCTCCTCCTCGCTCCCTCCTCCTGGTCTGCAGCGGGCTGGAGGATCGCGGCGGGCACCGCTCTCCGAGCCAGCTGGGGCGACTTTAGGTGTACTGTGCCCCGGCGGGCGATCGCTTCGACCGGTGGGCATAGGCTTTGTAGTCCGGGGACGAGGCCTTGAGGTTGGCATGCACCAGCGAGCCGACCGAGCCCCGCCGGCCGCGCGGCGAGTAGTTCTCCGGCGACTCCCTGGACTTCCTGCGCGGCGAGTGGATCCTCGCGGGCGCTCGGATCGCCCCCCCCGCGCCGCGGCGGGATCGATACCCGGCGGCCCCAGAAGCCCGAGCTAGGCCTCCAGAGTCTGGAAGATGCGAACGACGACGACCACGACGACGGCGGCGGCGGCGGCGGCGGCGGCGGTGGCTGGTCTGCAGGATGTGTCGAGCGCCGCGGCGGTTCCAGAGCGCCCCAGAACGCGCTGAGAGCGCGGACGACGGAGGGCCTTCCCACTGGAAGAGCACCGCGATCCCGAGCACCATCTCATAGACACGCAGCATACGCAGGAGTGTCCGAAGCCCTGAGGGCATGATCGATAGAGACAGCAGGTTCATCCAGAAGAGTCTTGCATAGCCCCCAACCAACATAGGGAACTGATTGTTTCCCGGGGGCTTACTGACGGATTGGGACTCCATCAATAATTGACACTAGTCCGCCGGCCCCCTTGTGGGGCCACCAGTCTGTAGGCCGGAGGTTCGCAGTCTCTTGTACCAGTTGCAGCTTCCAGTTTCCACCGTTACAGTTCTGCTTCTTGCTGCTTACTGCTCCTTGTTGCAATTCTCCTTCTTGCTGCTTACAGTTGCTGTTGATGGACCGCGCGAGGGAGGGAGGCCCCAAACGCGCATTTCTACCACGGCCAAAACGTATTGTCTAAATTGCTGGGGTGGATACAAATTATCACCCCTCACGCAGATCGGCGGGGTCAGGGTGCAAAAACACTAGGGATTTGCCACATTTCTGAAATTCTGTGGCACCCCTCACGCAGATCGGCGGGGTCAGGGTCCAAAAAACACTTGGGATTCGCCACATGTCTGAAATTCGGAAACACCCCTCGCGCAGATCGGCAGGGTCAGGGTCCAAAAACATTAGGGATTTGCCACATTTCTGAAATTCGGTGGGACCCGTGACGCAGATCGGCAGGGTCAGGGTCCAAAAAACACTATGGATTTGCCACATGTCTGAAATTCGGTGGCACCCCTCACGCAGATCGGCGGGGTCAGGGTGCAAAAACACTCGGGATTCGCCACATTTCTGAAATTCGGTGGCACCCGTCACGCAGATCGGCGGGGTCAGGGTGCAAAAACACTCGGGATTCGCCACATTTCTGAAATTCGGCGGCACCCCTCACGCAGATCCGTAGGGTCAGTGTCCAAAAACATTGCGGATTTGCTACATTTTTGAAATTCGGAAACACCCCTCGCGCAGATCGGCAGGGTCAGGGTCCAAAAACACTCGGGATTTGCTACATTTCTGAAATTCGGCGGCACCCCTCACGCAGATCCGTAGGGTCAGGGTCCAACAACACAGGAGATTTGCCACATTTCTGAAATTCGGTGGCACCCGTGACGCAGATCCGTAGGGTGAGGGTCGAAAAACAAACAGGTCCCGACACTGCTTCACGGCGGCGCCCAGACCTCATGATTTAGCTTTTGCATCTCCCATAATCCGAGATAGGGGACCGGCGGCAGGGGGCGAAGCCCTTACGGATAATTCCACCGCGGCGGCCATCACCCAGGCCTCCACTAGACTATAGTCGGTGACGCCGGCATCGTCGTTATCACTTACTCTTTCGAGGCGCCGACTCGATTGGAGATGTAGCGTTTTATCGTGCAAGCCTTGCACAAACAAGCTCAAACTTCCAGTCGTGCAGATACACCAGAGAGCCGAATCCGCTAGGAGAAATACCCCCAACAAGAACCAGCAGGCGAGCAATAGTGGGCAAAGAATTGCACGCGCGGCTCCTCCCCTTCCTCCTCCTCCTCCTCATCCTCCTCCCCATCATCATCCTCATTTTTCTCCTTGCACGCCCAGGCCGAGCGTGGGACGACGAGGGGAAGGGGAGGGCGACGACGAGGAGGGGACAGACGAGTTCGACTGCTAGCCGAGAGCTTCGGAGGGGGGGGGGAGGGCATCAGGAAAGGCCCTACTGGGCACGCTCATACCTCCCCCAAAACAGCGCGAGCACTGGAATGGCTCCTGCTACATTCGGGTCGGGCGAAAGGGGGGGAACGCAAAGGGGGGGTACGAGAATCAGCTCACGCAGCTGATTTCCCCGGCGCCTCCCGGCGCCGCAGGCGGCTCTGTATCGAGGAATGGGCCCCTCGGTGAGGCCGGAACCAGCTGCATGCAGCAAATTTCGTTACCCCCCCTTTCCCAATCCCCCCCTTCCGTCCGGCTCCTGCTACACACACGCCCTCGACAAGAGTGCCCCCTCTCCATCGCCGCGGGCTCCCTCCGCTCGGCCCCGTGCCCGCCTGCCTCTGGCCCAGGCCGGCCCCGTGCTGCCTCCGGCGCCGACTGCCGTCGTCGTCTCTGTCCCCGACCGCCTCATCCAGCAGTGCACTCCGGATCTCATAACAATGGGGGGGGGGTCTGCTTTTGGGGGGGTCTAACGGGCTTCGTCAAACACTTTTTTGACCCCCCCCCCCCCACTATTATGAGATTTGGTGTATCCTTTCCTCGGCCTGGTCCCGAGCGGCCCCAAACTAGGCCCCGTGCCACTCGCCAGCCTGCCTTGTGTGCGGCCCTGCCCCCCGCTGTTCCCAGCTCGGGGCGCGCCCACACCGCCGACAGCTTCCTTTTCGTTCTGGGGCGGGACCGAAAGACACCGATACCGCTCGACTCCCTGGACAGTTTAAAGGCGAATCCGGCCGTGGCGACGAGGAAAAGGCAGAGGTATCGATACATGTTTCGTCCTCTGACGTTTGGCCCTGCCCCCAGACTGCAGCCCTGGCACTACTCTGGTCTGGCCTGGCAATCACCAACATCTCTGGCCTGGCCATGGCCGCGCGGGGCCCCAGGCCCTGGCGCCGTCAGCACACTCGCGGTCTCCAACATTCGCATAGGCTTGGTTTGCCCGAGGCTTGACTCGCACGGGCAAGATGCGCCAGGCTCGGTTCGTCCTGGCAAGCCTCGCCAGGCTCGATTCGCCCGATTCGCCGAAACACGATTCGACCGAGTCTCGATTGGCCCAGCTCGATTCGCCTGGCTCGATTCGCCGAGTCTCGATTCGCCCGAGTCTCGATTCGCCGGGCTTGGTTCGGCATGATCGATTCGCACGAATCTCGATTCGCCCGGCTTGATTCGGCCGGATCGACTCGCCCCAGCTCGAATCGTCTGGCTCGATTCGCCCGAATCTCGATTAATCCAGATCGATTCGCCCGGACAAGAAAGATTCGCCCGGCTCGAATCACCCGAGTCTCGATTCGCTCGGGGCCCGGCTCGATTCGCTCGGGGCTCGATTCGCCCGCGGCTCGAATCGCCTGGCTCGCTTCGCCAGGGCCCAGTCCGCCCGAGTCTCGATTCGCCCTGCTCCGCCTAACGGGGTCCGCCCGCCCGACCCGACCCGCCCAGTAGGGGTCCACCCGCCCGACCCGACTCGCCCGTTAGGATTCGCACGTGCTAACTCGATGCTGTGTCCCACTTTACGCTGCCGCCCGCCCGACCCGACCCGCCCGTTAGGGTCCGCCCGACCCGACCCGACCCAACCCTTCAGGGCTCGCGCGAGCTAACTCGATGATGCGTCCTACTTGAATTTCCCGCCGGCCCGACCCGACCCTCCCGTTCAGGCCCGCCCGCCTGTCCCGACCCTCTGATTAGGGTCCGCCCGCCCGGCCCGACCCGCGGTAGGGTTCGCGCGTGCCAGCTCGATGATGCGTCATACTTGACTGTCCCGCCCGACCGAGCTGGGCGAAATCGAGCCGGGCGAAGCGAGCCCCGGCGAAGCGAGCCCTGGCGAAGCGAGCCCCGGCGAAACAAGCCCCGGCGAACCGAGCCCTGGCGAACCGAGACTCCAGCGAACCGAGCCCGTGCCCAACATGTTTCGTTCCGCCCTGTCCCCTGCTGCTCCCGGCTCGGTCCCGTGCCCTGTCTGACGTCAATCTCCTTCATCCGACCCCGATCTTCCCCCTGGCTCGGCCCTGCGCCCTTGGCCCTGCGCCCTTTCCATCGCCAGCTCCCTCCGTTCGGCCCTGCTCCTGGCTGTCCCTAGCTGGCTCGATCCCCTTGCCCTTCTCGTCACACACTTCCCCCCGCCCCAACCGTGTCCCACTGCTGTCTCTGGTCCCGAATGCCGTGTGTTCGTTGGTTGCCGACTCACTGGTATGGCCCTCTGGCTCGGGCCCCAGGCCCGCACCCTGCCCGATGCCGACTTCCTCGGTCCGGCCAGACCTCGCACGGCACCACGAGCTCCTTCCTCCTAAGACGAAGCCAGGACGAGGACAAAATCCGCCTACCCCTTGGGGTCACGACGTGTGAAATGCTTTCCCTCCCTAAACCCCTCCCCCGGGAGCCGGGTCCGGCCGGTTTGGAGGGGGGGGGGCACAGGTGTCGGCCGCGCCCTTGGAACCTCAGGGGGCCCCAAAAGTGGCCAAGAGGGCCCCAAAAGGCCCCCCGGACAGTTCAAGAGGGCTACGAGTCGCCGAAAGATCGCTCCAAGACACCCAAGATCGCCTCCAGACGGTCCCAGAGGCCCCCAAGACGCCCCAAGAAGCCACCAAGAGGCGTCCCAAGAGGCCCCCCAGAAGCAAAAATCGTCCCATTCCAAAGGGAAAACGTATATGTTTAGCACATTCGCCTCTTGGGTTTTCACGAGGCCCCAAGACGGCCCCAGAAGCTTCCAAAACGACCCAGGAGGGCCCCAGGACGGTCCCAAGAGGAGGCCCAGAGTGGGAACCTGGATGAACATTTCGAGCACTCGGCCCCGAAAAAACCTGAGGAGGCGCCAATAGGCCCCCAAGAGGCTCCCACGAGGTCCCCGAGAGGCCCAAAAGAGGCTCCTAGAGGCCTCAAAACGGCTCCCAAGAGGCCTCAAAAGTGATGCCATGAGAGCCCAGAGAAGCCCACGGGCAGAACGGCGATCCGCCAACCGCCCCCGACTAACTCCCAAGAAGCTGAAACCCCAAGATTCCCAGAAATCGTTCCGCAAACTCCGTTTCTCACTCTTACTGCCGCCCCAAGGGGTCGGCGGTGCGGCGTCAGCCCATGAAGCTAGAAAGGATAAATCGGGGCTCTCTGAGGTCCAGCGGCTCTGGAGGACATCTCGGGCGCCGCGGCCTTCTCAGAGCGTTCAGGAACGCTCTCTGCGCCGGCTTCATCCCCGTCCTATAGTCCCACCCGACCTCCGGCTCTGTCCCACTGACCCTGGACCTGGCGCGGCGCCAACGTCCTTGGTCCGGCCCTGTCCCCGACTGTCTTCGGCCCTCGCTGATCGACAGCTTCTGTTGCTTTTGGCTTGCGCCGACCGTCCCCGGCCCTCACGTGACGCTGGACTTGCCATGCGCTTCTTACCTGACCCGACGTGTTTCCAATTGCTTCCACAGGCGGCCATCGTGCTACCAAAGGATCGCTGAAGAACTTATCAAGCGCTGATTCAGAAAAGTCCCTTCGTTCCTTATCAAGGCACGAAGGGACTTTCGAGCCACGGCGAGCCTCGGCCACGAATAGGTCTCCCGACCTAGATCTGAAGCACGGCTTGAAAATCAGAGCGACCCCCGCGTCAAAAGCGGCCCTCCTGTCAGCGCCTTGGCCGCACTCCCACTCCCTCCCGCTTGCTTCCACGCGCTCCTCTCCTCCCTGCTTCTCGGGGATGGACAGACCCCCCTTTAGTAAAACGTGGTTTAGTGAAAACGACCTGAGGCCCAAACCTGGCGGGCGAAAGCCTGGAAAATAACGGCCACGGCGCCCTCTCGAGAACCGAAAACGGACAATTCACTAATCGACGTGTCACTGTTGGGGGTTCTGTCCACCCCCGAGCTTCGGCCGCCTGGGATCCGCGCGCTGGAGGGCAAAGATGGACAGACGTCCCCCCCGCGCGGGGCAGCACGCCGTGGCGCCCGGAGTGCGGCACAGGGAGGCGAGAGCACCGTTCCGAACCGTGGAGGGCCAGTCGGTCAGGAGAGAGTGCACACATGCGGAGTGCTCCTCCGACGCGGCGATGGCAGGATTCACTGTAAAACGACGCGAAGATCGGGACAAAATCGGATCGGGATGACTCGAAATCTCTGAGAATCGGCGGGTTTGGAGGATGCATTGGGCGCCGCGGCCGCTCCAGGGCGTTCCGGAACGCTCTGCGAGCGCTCCGGAACGCTCTGGAGCGATTTATCCCGATCCTAGCCCTGTTTTACACTGGTAGCGCAGCTACGGGCCTCGCTAGCAACGAAATGACACCCATGCGAAGATACGTGAGCTTGACTGGCAACCCCAACAAGAGCTGGGCCAAAGCGAAGCCCGCAAGCAACCCAAGAGCATACGCGCGCACACACGTGTTCGCACATACACACACACACGAGCACACGCATACGCATACGCACACGAACACGCACGCGCACACGCACGCGCACACAACCACAAACACACACACACACACTTGCTTCGTCGGCGGCTAGGTCGTCTGCGCTGGCGGATGAAGCTAACTAAACGGGGGCACCGATGTAGCGAGTTGGCCACCGTGCAAGAGGGGGGGGAAAAGCGGAAAAGCTGGCGGCCGCGGACACACACACACAAACACACACACACACACAGACACACACACAGACACACACACACACAGACAGACACACACACACACACACACACATACACACACACACACACACACGCCCGCGCGCGCACGCACGCACGCACGCACGCACGCACGCACGCACGCACGCACGCACGCACGCACGCACGCACGCACGCACGCACGCACGCACACACACACACACACACACACACACGCACCCACGTGCGCGAACTTACAATTCTAGCGTCGGCGGCCTGGTGAGTACCCATCCAAGCGGCCATGTTACACTAACAACTGCAAGCTGAGCTCGATAAGCAACAAGCCAGGTCAGGCCAAGCAACCTCAACTGGTCGTGAGTACACTCACGCACGCAGCGACCATCGGAGCATCCTGTGTGGAAGAACACTCTGCGCTGGAGTGCCAAGAGCCCTCAGTGCGTGATCAGAGGCATTGGGGGGGTAGTACTCATGCTGAGTAAGCGGAGGGGCAACGTGGGCGGACGCCACGACCAGGAACCAGGCTGGGAACGTGGCAGACGCCAGGGCGGGGACTCCATCGCCTCGATTACAAAAGCACGCGCTCTCCAAAATCTCTGCACGGGAGTGTCGAGAGGGATGGGGAGAAGTAGCAGCAACAGCAAGGACGGCTCCTCTCGGGCCTGGGAGACCGTGAGGGATTCGCGGCAAAGTTGCCGTGCATCATTCGGGCCATCTCCCGCTCCCGCTCCTTGTCCTTTCGGCGGGGCATCCACCTACTCATCGCGGGCGCACGCTTACATGGATTACGGATCCGTGGATATGGCGCGCGGGCGCCAGATCCACGGATCGGGAAGGTACCCCCCCAATGCCGCCTGATTTGGCAAAAAAGAGCGCGCCGATTCTACACCGAAGCGGGACCGTCCACTAATCCACGCGCATTAATCTTTGTTTGCGCTTCCTTGATCATCGCGTCTTCCCATTCCTCTCCTCCTCCTCCACCACCTCCGGCTCCGCCTCACATTCCCACCGCTCATCATCCTACTCCTCCTCATCCTCCTCCATGCTCCTCCTCCTCCTGCGTGCTGATGGCCAAGCCCGAGTTACTCTATGTTGTGCCTCGCCTCCCCACCGCCTGGAGAGGACCCTCGTCCACAGGGCTGCTGCCAGTGACCCTCGTGGAGTGCTGGTTGGTGCCAGTGACCCTCGTGGAGTGCCAGTGTTCCTCCCCCGTCCGGCCGCACCTGGACTCTCGTGGAGCGCCGCCGCCGCCCTCGTCCTCCTCCTCCTCCTCCTCGTCCTCCTCCTCCTCGTCCTCCTCCTCCTCGTCCTCCTCCTCCTCCGCCTCCCTCCTCCCTCCTCCTCCTCCTCCTCCCCCTCCCTCCGCCCTCCCCTCCTTCCTCCTCCTCCTCCTCCTCCTCCTCTCCTCCTCCTCCTCCTCCCTCCCCCTCCTCC
>CAUYUJ010020604.1:15000-85000 GCA_963575745.1 Prorocentrum cordatum | reverse complement strand
ATTGTGTCTGTGTGTGCTTTTTCCCCCTCCTGACACCAAAAGAAAGCCGAGTGGGGTTTCGAAAGGGGGAGGGCCCTTCGTGGGCCCTGGAAACGACACGGCCGTTTTTTTACCGGTTCCGTTTTGCCGGTTTTTTCGCCGGTTCCGACGCCGTTGTTTTACCGGTTCCGCCGCCGTTTTTTGACCGGTTCCGGCTCCGGCTCCAATCCTGGAGCCGTTTTTGGGCCGTTTCTGGTCGCCGTTTTTTTGCCGCTTCCATTTTCAAGGGACATTCTTTTGGAAACGGTGAAAAAACGGCCCTGCCGTTTCCGGGGCCCACAAAGGGAGGGCCTGGCCCAGCCCGAGCGCGAGCCGAGCGTGCAGAGACGCTGCTGCAGTGGGGAGAGCCCGACGGCCCCTGCCGGAGCCCCTGCCGGAGCCCCTGCCGTACCCGCACGGCCGGCCCCGGGGCGCCGGCCGTGCGGGCCCGGGGAGGCCACGGGCACGCGCAGTCCCCAGCGTGCCGCTCATAATATGCGGGATGACGATTAGTAAAACAAATGGGAGAGAACGATTAAAGAAATAGTTTTCCGCCATTTCTGCAATTTTCTGACTGGAGGAGAACGATAAAAAAATAGTGTTCCAGCCCGCGGCCGGTTTTTTCTAATCGTCATCCCGGGCGCCGCCGCGTGAACACGACCCCCAGGCATTTATGAACCGTCATCCTCCATTACAGTGGGGGCTCGGCCACAAGACGCCGCCGCAGGAAACCCAACCCTCAGGTCGGGCGCGCCCCCCTACAGGGGGGTTTTGGACGAAGAATCACAAGTACTCCAAAAATACCCCCCGATTGTCCACATATATATATATATATATATATATATATATATATATATATATATAGGTACATATATATATATATATAGCCCCCAGGCTATGTTTTTACTATTTTTGGATATTCCCCCTGTAGAGGGACAAGCCCGACTCGAATATACGGTGGGGGCTCGCCCACAAAAAAAACGCCGCAAAAAACCCAACCCTGAAATCCGCGATTTGCTCCGTGAACCTCCAAATTCGTCGATCGAGAATCGTCGATATCTTACTGGGGGCCCATCGACATCCAAGAAACCCAGGGCGCCCTGGCAAAATCCAATTGGTTTCTTGGCGCGCGCCCCCACTGCACAGCGCGTCAGGCTGCCACGCGGAAGACCAGAGGCCGCCGCCGGGCCTCGCCCGGGGCGCCGGCGGCGAAGAGGTGAGGCTCGGAGCAGCAGCAGCGCAGAAACGGATGGGCATCCAAGGGAACAAAAAGCGGGCTCGGGCCGATGTGCGCGCCAGGCTGGTGAGGCAGAAGAAGATCGCCCGACATTCGGCGACACTACCCCTGCATCGACGACGACGACGACGCCTCGCAGTCCACGGATGGGGCTCGGAGACCCGGCGGGCCAAGGAGACGCTGGCCTGGACGAAGGGCCCGCGGACGGTGACGCGGGCACTGTCGGCGAGGCTGGCGCACCGGTGGGCGCCCGGGTGGCGCCCGGGGAGCGGGCCAGGCAGAAGCCCAGTTGGGGGTTGAAGTTGCGCCGCGGCCCTCGGGCGGAGCGCACGTGCCGAAGACGGTGCCGCAGGTGGCGGAGCTGGCGGGCGCGCAGGCGCCGGCGTCGGGGACGCAGCGGGCGCCAACTCTGTGGCGGCTGCGCGCCTGGCCCAGTCGGGCGAGCTGTCGGCATTGTCGCTCGGCTCGTGCAGTCAGCCCGTGCAGCGAGGACGCACGGTGAGGACGCCATGGGCCTTGGAAGGCCACTTCGGCGCTGTTCCAGCGTTGGCGCTGTTCCCGCGAGAGTGGCCAGGAAGGGGCCGAAAAGGGCAGGGACGAAAGGGCACCCTTGGGAAGGTTGCCCATCCTTGCTGTGCGGGAGGACGGTGCTTCTTTCGTACGACCTCGAATTGCGGAGGGCAGCGCCTCCTGCGGCACCGGAAGCTGCGAGGCTCCGTGAGAGCGCCTCCTGGCGCCTGGGCAGTAGGGCGTCGAGGCGTGCGTCGAAGGCCGGCGATGCCAGTGGGGGCGCTGGAGTGACCAGAGAGCCTCGCACCGCGGGGTGCGAATCGAGAATCGATACAGATCCGCATCCGTCCTCCTCCCTCCGTCAGAGCCAGCGTGGGTCAGCCAGTTTCCTGGTGGTCCGAGGGGCAACGATCTCGGGGGGGGGGGATGGCATATAGGGGGGGACACATCGACCTGGCATCGGGCATGCATCGCCGATGGAGCGGCGATGGGCCCCCGATGGCGACTCCGCACGCTCCTGGGCAACATGGGGCTCGGAGGCCCCTAGCCGCGATGTCTTGGCGACTGCGGGTCGACGCATGCCCCCCATATGACTATCCCCCCCATATCGTTGCCCAAGGTGGTCCCTCCTCCCCAGGCGCCCGACGTCTTCTTCTCGCAGCGTGGCTCCAGCTGCTCTCCTCCCGAGCAAAAAATTGATGGACGGCCCTTCGGGGGTCCCCCGTGAGGCTCCCCGCTCTCTCGAGCGTGTTCCCTTCTCCCGGGGGAGGGGAGGGGCTGGAACGAGGTGGATCTGAATGCTGTTCTCCTCCGATAGACGAGCGCTTTCCACTACTCGCAAAGTAACTACTCGCAAACGGCCTGGATCCGCAGAGGGGGATCTACGATGAATTACATCGAAGCAGACATGTGTTTTTTCTGACGTTTGCGAGTAGGCACTTTGCGAGCAGTGGAACGCGCCCGGTGATCCGAGGGTGGGGGGGCTGCGGGTGGGGGGGGGGCTGCGGGGCGCGGCGCTGGAGGCGCCAGCGGTGTCGCGGACGGCGACCGCGCTGGTGCAGTGCGAGAGGACGCTGGCAAGGCCACCGCACCGGTAGCCGCCACGCCACAGCGGCGGCGGCAGAGCAGGTGGAAAGTCCCAAGGGCGTGGCACTCACCTTCAACGGGCTGCTGCTGCTGCTTGGGGAGGAACGGCGCGAGATCCCACAGCGGTGGCGGCCGGGCAGGTGGAAAGTTGCAGGGCGCGCGCTCAGCCTCAACAGGCCGTTGTGTTGTCGGGGAGAGAATGGGCGTGGGTTCCGTGCTCAACCGATTGCAAGAAGGGCTGCGCTGTCGAGCGCAGCGGCGGCGCGCGCGCTCGCGCGCTTCCACGAGCACGCAGGTACACATGTGCGAGGCCATGCGCACATGCGGGTAGGCATCTACGGATGCACGTATGCACGACGTGTACGTACTCGTGCGCGTGCGGGTACGACGCTCACCTCTCATAGTCCACCACCGTGCCCCGAGGTGGAGTGGCCTGAGGCCCCTTGGATCCCTCCGTATTGAAGATCAGGATGCTCTTGAAGGGGCCCGCAGCCCCGAAATCTGGGCGCTACTGGGGCGTATCGCGTGTTGTCGCGTGGCTTTTCTGGAAGCCAGAGGGCCCCAAGCCGAGCCAAGAGGGCTCCAAGAGGTGCTCCCAAGACGGCCAGAGGGGGGCCGAAGACAGCTGAAGAACGCTCCGATACACTCCCAAAATGGCACCAAGACAGCCCCCAAGACACCCCAAGAGGGCTCCAGGAGGCCCACGCAAGGGCACAAATCATCAACTTCCTGACGCTAGCGTTCTCGCCTTTTCGGTCTTGCGGCGCTTCCAGACGGCACAAGCAGCCCCTAAGATCGCCCCAAGAGGCTACCAAGAGGTTCCACAGAGGGCCACAAGACGGCCCACGATGGCCTCAAGAGGGCCCAAGATGCCCCCTAAACGGCCCAAGAGGGGGAACTCAAAATGACATGTCGAGCCCTCCGCCCCACGATGACACCCGAGACCGCCAGCAGGCCCAAAGAGGTCCCCAAGATGCCCCAGGAGACTTCCAAGAGGCCCAAGAAGCTGGCCAAGGCGCGCCGAGGCAGGCCACGCGCGAGGGACGACTGGCTCGCAAGAGGCGTCCCCGACCAAACCCTTCGCAGACCGGAATACGCCTCTGCACACGCCCACTTAGAGAAGAGGATGGATTAGCCGGAAACAGATTGCTCAACAACTCCCGGGCGGTCTGGGCCCTTCGCGAACGTCCTTTGATCGGGACGTTCGCCAGGGGGGAGGATCGACCAGAGGCCGTGGCCTGGCCATGAGCACTGGGTCCTTGTCGTCGCTGTCGGCCCTGACGACGTCCACCTCCACCACGTCGAGCTGGTTGATCAAAAGCTCCAGCACATCGTTCACGCTCTCCGTAGCCTGGATGTTGTTCTCCGCGGTGCTGATGTTCCTGTCCAAGTCGATCGACATCTGGTGCAGGTCAGCTGCCATGGCTGGCCCCCGCATTCGCGCGCAGCCGCGGAAGAATACGTCAATATTTATGGAGCCCGTACGCTCCTCGTCAAGCATCGCGAAGAGCAGGTCCAGATCTTTGATGGGAAGCTCGAGCACCTGCATTCGCCGCCGAACTTTCGGATTTCGCACGGCCTCCACCAACTCCTCGTACTCCAAACTGTTGCTCCCATCAGTGTCGGCCTCCACGAAGATCGTCCTCAATGACTCCATTATTTTCGCATCGATCGTCCGTTTCTCGTTTCCCTCGGACTCGTCGTTTGCACGAGCGCTGTTCAGCACATTCTCTACGACGATGCCGATGATACCGTTGAGGAGACCCAAGACAGTCAGGCATAAGAAGGGTACGACCAGAACAATCAAAAGAGGCCTCTGCTGAATTAGGGGCCGCACAATGGAACTGGCCCACTTGTCTCCAGTGGTGACCTGGAACAATGTAAAGCACGAGCTCGATACATGTCCCCAGTAGTCATTCGTGCCCCATGCAGCGTTCGAGTAATCGAATCCATCGGGACCGTCCCCCTCCACAGCCAAGGTGAAAAGAATGGCAAAGCACCAGAGAACAGTCATGAGGATCATGATGATGTAAATGAGGCTGCTCAGTGTTTCGCCCACACCGCTGACAATCAACCAGAGCTCGCGGAAGAATTTGACAAGGCGCAAAGACTTTATGACACTGGCAGCATGCACCACTCGAACAGCACTGACTAATTTCAAGCCCGAAGCCACCCTCATGGAGGAGAGGATGAAGACATCAGATACTCGCAACAGAACTATAATCAAGTCTGCAATTGGCAGCAGCAAGTGCTTTGCATAGCGATTGCACGTGCCACCCTCCCCCTCCATACTGGAGAGCACTGCCCAATCGAAGCAGTACAGGCGGAGACAAATTTCAACCAGGAAGGCAACGGTGATGATCAGGTCCAGAAGCTGCCAGACCTGACCCCTGCTGCTGCATTTGAGGTCCCACCAACCCACCCAGCAGTCGAAATCTGCCTCGAGGGCCAGGACGACCACATTAGCGAGCGTTGCGACAAACACAGCCGTTCGGAACCACATTTGATCCACGATCTTCACCTTAGTAGCGTTCTTCTCCTCCAAGATGTGTTCATACATGAGGTACTGGTCGATAAGCTGCGGGGCACCTGACTGTTTCACCTCGACGTTCACGGCGCTGTCGGCCTTCACCATCCTCATGGACTGCCTCACCATACCCTGGAAGAGAGCCTCCGTCGGACTCCTCGCGACCTTCATAGCCCTGCTGGGCGTCGATTGCAAGCCTCAGGATACCCCTCTGGATCGGCCGAAGAGGTGGGCTGACTTAACATCGGGGGGGGTAGAGGCCTCCAAGATGGGGTCCGAGTAGATGGGGTCGGAGGATCTCGCCGCATCGCCAATACATCGGCAATGCATCGCCGATACATCGGCGATGCATCGGCCATGCACTGGCGACGTCGGCGATGCATCGCCGACGTCGGCGTGGAGAAACTGGGGCCCAGCATCAAGCCGCATCGCTCATGCATCGCCGATGTATCGGCGATGCGGCGCGATCCTCCGACCCCATCTACTCCGACCCCATCTGGGAGGCCTAGAGAGGGGGCACAGACGGGGCCATGAACCATACTGACTCGGGTACACGTCGTTCATTTCTTTTCGTTCTCATTTCTGACTGTGCTCGTCTCTATCTGTTCCTGGCCCCCTAGTGGCCGGGAAGAGGCCCAGGATAGAAGAATTAGAAATGAAAGGATCTTGCCCCCCCCCAAAAAATCAAAGACCTCGAAGACTTAGAAATGAACAATGTGTAGTGGCAAGAAGATTGGCCAGAGAGGCAGAGGCGAGCGAGGATTGACCCCGCTGCGGCCGACTGGGCCGCCGCAGGCGACCCCGTGTGGCTTCCCGAGGTGGTGCGCCCGGTGGACGCCTCGCGCTGACGCCCGGCCAGGACGGCACTCAAATGCTGGCCGACTACGGTTGGGGCGCTGAAGAAGGAACCCTTTTCCGTTGGGGAGGGGCTCGGTGTTCCTTGACTGTTTTGCAGCTTGCCTTGGGGTGTCCTAAAGTTTCCCATGCGAACTCGAAGTTAAACTTATGAGACAAAAGGGGCCTCGTTCCTGATTTAGGGTTCCTTAGGTCAACGCCCCGACAATAGGGCGGTCTCTCAATCTGCGGCCATCCTCATGCCTCTGCGCGGCAGGCTTCCGAACGCCGCACCGTCTGGCCGGGCGAGCTATCTTAAGCAGCGCTGCTGGCTGCGAGGGCCCGGTGTGCACTTGCGCAGGCACTGTGCTGGCGCCAGTCTGGGGCACGGTAGCCAATACCGAATGCTGTCATGGGTCAGCGGCCAGGATGTTCGCACTGTGCCGCGTGCGCAAGAGATCGTCGCCTCTAGCACCCGAGTCCTGCCTGCCGACCCTTGGAAGCGAGTGCGGCAGCGCGAGTCGGCGGGGAAGTTTTGTTGAAAAGTCCTCTTCTCCTCAGGCTCGTGCCCAATTGCGTTAGAAGTCTCGGCCACGGGGGCAGCGCAGAATCGCTCTCGGGGAACGAACGCGTGTCAATGCATGGAGGGGCAGAGAGCCCCAACAAAGACGAATAGGCTGGCAGACCGAGGACTCCCTGAGAGGCCATAGTCCTTCCAAAACCAAAGAACAATGAAATAAATTCCCGCCGTTTCGCTTCTGATGGGCTCTTCAGGCTTTCGAATGGCTCCAAGGTGGTCCAACGGAGCCCCCACAGGGCCCAAGAGGGTCCCAAGACGGCCCCAAGAGCGCCCAAGAGAGCATCAAGAGGGCACCAGGAGATAATTGTTCGACCTCCGATGGGGGGGAAGTGATTAAGAACGTCCCCTTCTTTGATCAAAGGTCCCCAAGATGGCCCCAGGAGGACCCCAAGGCCTCCAAGATAATCCCAAGAGAGCGCCAAGAGGACCCCAAGCGCCTCCAAAATTGCCCCAAGAGGACCCGAAAGGCTTCCAAGATAACCCCAAGACAGCCACACAATAACCCCAAGAGGCTCCCCAGAGGCTCCCAAAACAAAAGACCAGCAAAGGCACTGATGGTTAACTCCTGTCATCGTCGTCGTTGTCGTCGTGGCCCTCTGGTTCTTTCTCCTCCATCCTCTCCTTCTTCCTCCTGAATCTCCTCCTTCTCCTCATATTCCTCTTTCTCTACCCCTCCTCTCTTCCCTCCTTGCCTCCTCCGTGTCCTCCTTCCCCTGTCTCTCTCCAAAGGAAGCAGCTGCCCCCCGGGGGATTTCTTGGGGCCGCGGCCGCAAGCGAAAGCGCAGGCGGCGTCCGACGTCAGCCCGGGCTACGAGCGAAGCCCGACTACCTAGCACGCGAACTCACGGCCGCCGGAGCTGCCGCCGAGGGACCCCCCCCCCCCGGGGATACTTTTTCGTTGTCAGCGGCCGCGGGCGAGCGCGCCGGCGGCGAGCCCAGTCAAAGCGGGGCACGCAGCGGCGAATTAGCCGAATGCGAAGGAGGGAGGCTACACCTGCAGCGGCAAACCGAGCCCTCACGCAGCAGCCCAGCGGCGGACCCGGGGGGTGGGGGGGACAGCTGGAGCGGAGTCTAACTGCCAGCGTGCAAGTGTGCAAAGCGTCGGACACCAGGGAGTCGGGACACACGACGACCGGGGCCAGAAGCCGAGAGTAATGCAAGGACGCAAACCCGGACAACTGCGTGAGTACCAGGGTGGCCCGCCCCCCAGGGATACGCGTGCCGTCAAGAGTTCGGATGGTCCAATCTAAATCCAGAGGAAACGAAAACGTAACGATGTCGAGGCGCCTCAGACCTCTCGTCTGCTGTGTTCTGACCAGAACCTCCTACATGCGAGGACGAAGAAAGGGTAGCGGTATAGGTAAATGACGGCGTTCTTAACGTTATTCGTCACCCCAACCGCCGCCAGACTCTAATGTCACGGCGCCCTGTATCCCCTCGGACAGGTGCCTTCCGACAGCACTGGGCCGGCACGGTAGCGGGACTTGCCGCATGCAGCTGGATAGTGGTGACGATCGCGAGGAACCACGCCGACCGACCTGATGCCGAGGTGCGACCTTCCCAGGAAGCACGAGCTAAGTGGTAGGGGGACGAACAACGGCAGAAACATATCCTTTCGGAGGTCCGTGCGGATTTCTTGGATCGGCGCTGTACCCTCCTCCCCAGCGCGCGGAGCGCACTATGGGCGGTGCCGGGGGCGCCGCTAGGGGGCCCAGCGCTGATCGGATCGGAGTTCCGGAAGTTCATGGTCACGCAGTGTTCGAGAGCTAGGGCCCCCACCAAAGTCGAAGTCGCTTTCCTCCTCGCTCCTTCTGCCGCCCATGCCAGGCAGCCGGTTGAGCGCGGGCGACCTGGGCGCGCGGGGCGACGCGTGACCCATGCCACACGATTTCTTCCTGCTCCTCCTCCTTTCACGTTCTACCGATACTGGCAGGATGGCCGTTGCCTCGGGAAGTTGGTTTCAAAGACGCGTCGGATGGGAAAACATACGCTTTCGTTCGACGTGCGCGGTTGACAGCAAAGACCCTCTCGGATCACCCTGGCAGGCTCGGATCACCTTGGCAGGCTAAGCGGCGCGAAGAGGCTGCGGAAAAGTAGAAAACTTTCGCGGGCAGAGAACATTAGACCCGCGGGCGACAGGGAAATCCCGGGTGACCCCCCCCCCCGCGCCACACGCACCCCCCATCCCCCCATGTCCCGCTGCATCGTGACAGTGCTGGCGCCCGCGGTGGCGCGCTACAGCGCCGGGCCAAATAATGCGATACCTTGAGCGTTCGTCGAAGGTGATATGGCCAATCGATCGGTGCCCTAACAACAAGTCAGGATGGGCCGACGCAAAGATGCCCGTGATTGTTGCCACTTCATTTCTTCTTATCATTATTCTAATATCTATGTATATATATATGTGCACATATATATATATATATATATATATGGGGGGGGGCTCTCGCCGAGAGGTTCGTGCATTATCTCCCCCGCCCCACACATATCTGGACAATCAAAGCCACATCCACCACCTGATAGTCAGTGCCGGACACATTGAAAAATGCCCTCAGATGAGTCGCTAATAGACTACACTGACGCAATATTGCACGCGCGATGGCAGTATCCCATCTCCTCCCAGCAGGGCCCTGGGTCAGAACAAATCCTTCTCCTCGGCCAACAAATTCTTTAACGCCGGTCAGAAGCATTCTAATCTGGGACAAAAGAAATCCATTCCGACCCCAGGGGCGCCATCCGTGCGAGGGGTGTGCCAATATTGGCCATTGGACGCAGGCTCAGATTTTGGGCGTTGCCGTCGGCCGCTGGGCGGCCGGGCGAGGGGACGGGCGGCGACCAGACGAGGGGCCGGGCAGACCAGCCATGCGAGGCCGCGGGGCCGCAGCCTCCGGCACCACCGCGGAGCTCGGGCGACGACGACGACGACGCCAACGACGACGACGACGACAATCGACGATCGACGACGACGACGAAGACAACGGCGGCGGCGGCGGTGACGACGGCGACGACGGCGATGAATGCGCAGGCCAACCGCGCGCCGGGCCTCCCGACGCCCCTGGCCTGGCCCCCATGGCAGAAGAAGAGCAACAAATAATGTACAGACAAGCAGGCGGAGGTCCCTGCGGAGAGCGGGGCCCCCCTGTGCTTGGTATACGGGTCTCAGGGAGGAGGAGGAGAAGGAGGAGGAGGAGGAGGAGGAGGAGGAGGAGGAGGAGGACATCCATGGGTCGGCGCTGCACCCTCCCCTCGGGCGTGCTATAAGCGCGCCAGGGGCGGCGGCGGAGACGCCGCCGGGGGCGGCCTGGCGCCGACCCACAAAGTCCGTGCGGACCTCCGAAGTTTGATGTCTGTGACGCGTGTCGGGAGGAGGAGGAGGAGGAGGAGGAGGAGGAGGCGGAGGAGGAGGAAGATGATGCGGAGGAAGAGGACGAGGAGAAATAATAATAATAATAATAATAGTAATAATAATAATTATAATCATAGTAATAGTAATAATAATAATATTATTAATAATAATAATAATAACAATAATAATAATAATGATAATAATAACAATAGCAATAACAATAACAATAATAATAATAACAATAACAATAACAATAACAATAATGATAATAATAATGGTAATACTGATAATATGTTGATGCGGAGGTGGAGGAGGAGGAGGAGGCGGAGTATGCGGAGGATGAGGAGAAGAAGGAAGAGGGGGACGAGGGGGAGGATCCCTCGAAGAAGGGGAGGGCGAGCAGAGAGAGCAACGGAGCGGCCCCGTCGGGCTACCTAGAGGACGAAATCTCCGCCTGGATAGACGCGCTGAAAGAGTGATGGCGGAGACGGTGCGAGCTGACATGCCAGTGCTCTGACCCGAAGTGGAGGAGGAGGCGGAGGTCGTTTTCGAGGGTCGGCTCCTGGACTGCAGCTCGGGCTCGGGCGCGAGCGCCGCGCCGTGGCCATGAGCTACGGCCGTGCGGCCTTGCGCACCTGGTTAAGGATCCGCCCCAGGGTGCGGCTGGCGAGCGCAGCAATACTTTGACCCCCCTCCTCTTCGCCTCCCTCCTTGCTCGCCGGTCGCGGCCCTCGGCCCTCGGTCGGTCTCCCGTCCGTTCCGGTCCCTGGTCGGCCCCTCGACCTGCTCGGTCCCTCGGCAACTGCACATGAGCATTGCAAACTGCCCTGTTGTGTCGAGCGGTAGGCACTTTACAGTATATTCTAACTCATCGAGAGGGGTAGTAGACATTCGATTCAACGTCCAACAGCCGTGAGCAAGCAAGCAAGACACTCCTCCTCCTCCTCCTCCTCCTCCTCCTCCTTTTCCTTCTCCTCCTCCTCCTCCTCCTCCTCCTCCTCCTCCTCTCTTCAATTCCTGCCATCCCTACCTCTGCTCTCCGCATGTCCAAGTCGGCACACCTCTCACACGGCTCGTGGCCCCAATGGGAGCTCCACCGATGGCCTCAGTGGCAAAATCCACATGCCGTTCCCCGCCCACCGCATGCCTATTTCGGAACAACCACACACGGCTCGTGGCCGCAGAAGGAGCTCCTCCGAAGGCCTGTGGCAAAAACCACTTGCCGCTCCCCGCCCACCGCATGTCAATTTCGGCACAACCCCCGCACAGACCGGGGCCCAATGCAGAGCTCCATGGAAGGCCCAAATGGCAAAGTCCACATCCGCTTCCCTGCCCACCGCATGTCAATTTCGGCATACCCCTCCCGCGGTTCCCCGCCCACCGCATGTCCATTTCGGCACTCCCCTGACACGATTAGTGATTAGTGGCCCCATGTGGAGCCCCACAAAATGCCCCCGTCGCGAAGTCCACATCCAAATCCCCGCCCACCACATATCCATGTCGGCACACCCCTCACACAGGTTGCGGCCTCTTTTTTCCCCATATCCTAAGATGGGGTTCTTGTTATTACTTGGACGCCTCCTACTCCTCCTCCTCCTTCCTCCTCCTCTTTTCTCCTCCCCTCCTGTCGGACATACTCAGACTTGCTCATACACAGACTTACTCATACTCAGACTTACTCATACTCAGACCTACTCATACTCAGACTTACTCACACTCAGACATACTCATATACAGACTTACTCATACACAGACTTACTCATACACAGTATTAGTCATACCCAGACGTACACATACACAGACTTACTCATACACAGACTTACTCATACTCAGCACCCCTAAGGGGAGCCGCCAGGGGTGGTTGCACGGGCTCGTTCGCGGCCATTTTGTGGGGATGTCTCAGGCGGTTTGCCTGTTTCTGTGCCCAACATCCTTCGCTTTCGGAGCAGATTTGGAGGATGTCTCGAGCGAGGCGCTCATTTCAGCACCCCTAAGGGGAGCCGCCAGGGGTGGTTGCACGGGCTCGTTCGCGGCCATTTTGTGGGGATGTCTCAGGCGGTTTGCCTGTTTCTGTGCCCAACATCCTTCGCTTTCGGAGCAGATTTGGAGGATGTCTCGAGCGAGGCGCTCATTTCAGCACCCCTAAGGGGAGCCGCCAGGGGTGGTTGCACGGGCTCGTTCGCGGCCATTTTGTGGGGATGTCTCAGGCGGTTTGCCTGTTTCTGTGCCCAACATCCTTCGCTTTCGGAGCAGATTTGGAGGATGTCTCGAGCGAGGCGCTCATTTCAGCACCCCTAAGGGGAGCCGCCAGGGGTGGTTGCACGGGCTCGTTCGCGGCCATTTTGTGGGGATGTCTCAGGCGGTTTGCCTGTTTCTGTGCCCAACATCCTTCGCTTTCGGAGCAGATTTGGAGGATGTCTCGAGCGAGGCGCTCATTTCAGCACCCCTAAGGGGAGCCGCCAGGGGTGGTTGCACGGGCTCGTTCGCGGCCATTTTGTGGGGATGTCTCAGGCGGTTTGCTTGTTTCTGTGCCCAACATCCTTCGCTTTCGGAGCAGATTTGGAGGATGTCTCGAGCGAGGCGCTCATTTTCACCCCCCAGGTGGGCCAGATTTTGAGGATGTCTCGATCGGTTTGCTAGTTTTGGTGGCCAGGCTCGTGGGCGCAGATTCTTCTCAGGATGCCACAGGAGGCTCCAACAGGCTCCAGGAGGCTCCAGGAGACCACATGAGGTCCCAGGAGGCATCAGGAGGCCACAGAAAGACTCAAGAGGCTACAGGATGTCCCAAGAGGCTCCAGGAGGCCCCAGGAAGCTCCAGAAGGCTTCAGGAAACCACAGGAGGCCCCAGGAGGCAACAGGAAGCGCCAGGAGGCCTCGGAAGGCAACAGGAGGCCCCGAGAGGCCCCAGGAGCAGGAGGCCTCAGAAGGCAACAGGAGTGGCTCCAATCCCATGTGTTTTACGTATGCTCCTATCGATTGGGCCTCACCTGGAGCACGATTCTTTGATGTTCTACGTATGTTTCTATAGATGGTCCTTCTCCTGTGTACACAATCCTAAATGTTTTACTCATGTTCCTATGTATTGGGCCTCTCCTGGGGCACGAGTCCTTGGTGTTTTACGCGTGTTCCTATAGATTGCCCTTCTCCTGTGGCTCTAATCCGCAATGTTTTATGTACGTCTGTTGCTATAGATTGCGCCTCCCCTGGGGCACGAAACCTTCCTAGGAGGTCCCAGGAGGTCCCAAGAGGCTCCTGGAGACCCCAGGAAGCCCCAGTAGGTTTCAGGAGGCCCCAGGAGGCCCCAGGCTCATGCACAGAGACGCGCTCGTACTACTGAGGCTCATTCACACTCCAATTCATTCGCAGTTAGATTGATGTCCAGACCGTCACAACTGAAGCCCGTTAATATTCGAAAGCTCTTGCGCCTAGACATTCACGGCGGACAGGTCCATGCGAGTAGATGCACATATGGGGAGCTCCACGCAGTGAATAATTTTGTTTTTTTGTTACAAAAAAAAAAAAACAAAAAACACCGCAAGTCCATGTCGGCACACCCCTCGCACGGTTCGTGGCCCCATGGGGAGCTTCACACAAGGCCCCGGTACACGGTTTCGAATGCGGCTCCCCGCCCACCGCACGTCCATTTCGGAACAACCCTCACATTGGTCGTGGCCCCGTAAGCCCCCAACGCGGTTCGTGGCCCCATACGGAGCTCCTCCAAAGGTCCCAGCGGCGGGGTCCGCATGCGGCCCCCCGCCCACCGAATATCAATTTCGGCACGCGCCTCACACCGTCAGTGGCCCCATACGGAGCTCCACACAAGGCCCATGTGGCAGGGTTCGCATGCGGCCCCCCGCCCACCACATATCCATGTCGGCACGCCCCTCACACGGGTTGTGGCCTCTTTAAAAAACACCTACCCACCGCAAGTCCACGTCGGCACACCCCTCGCACGGTTGGTGGCCCCATATGGAGCTTCACACAAGGCCCCACTGGCAAGGGCAAGGTTCGCATGCGGCTCCCCGCCCACCGCACGTCCATTTCGGAACAACCCTCACATTGGTCGTGGCCCCGTAAGCCCCCAACGCGGTTCGTGGCCCCATACGGAGCTCCTCCAAAGGTCCCAGCGGCGGGGTCTGCATGCGGCCCCCCGCCCACCGCATATCAATTTCGGCACGCGCCTCACACGGTCAGTGGCCCCATACGGAGCTCCACACAAGGCCCATGTGGCAGGGTTCGCATGCGGCCCCCCGCCCACCACATATCCATGTCGGCACGCCCCTCACACGGGTTGTGGCCTCTTTTAAAAACACCTACCCACCGCAAGTCCATGTCGGCACACCCTTCGCACGGTTGGTGGCCCCATATGGAGCTTCACACAAGGCCCCACTGGCAAGGGCAAGGTTCGCATGCGGCTCCCCGCCCACCGCACGTCCACTTCGGAACAACCCTCACAGTGGTCGTGGCCCCGTAAGCCCCCAACGCGGTTCGTGGCCCCATACGGAGCTCCTCCAGAGGCCCCAGCGGCGGGGTCAGCATGCGGCCCCCCGCCCACCGAATATCAATTTCGGCACGCGCCTCACACGGTCAGTGGCCCCATACGGAGCTCCACACAAGGCCCATGTGGCAGGGTTCGCATGCGGCCCCCCGCCCACCACATATCCATGTCGGCACGCCCCTCACACGGGTTGTGGCCTCTTTTAAAAACACCTACCCACCGCAAGTCCATGTCGGCACACCCCTCGCACGGTTGGTGGCCCCATATGGAGCTTCACACAAGGCCCCACTGGCAAGGGCAAGGTTCGCATGCGGCTCCCCGCCCACCGCACGTCCATTTCGGAACAACCCTCACAGTGGTCGTGGCCCCGTAAGCCCCCAACGCGGTTCGTGGCCCCATACGGAGCTCCTCCAGAGGCCCCAGCGGCGGGGTCCGCATGCGGCCCCCCGCCCACCGAATATCAATTTCGGCACGCGCCTCACACGGTCAGTGGCCCCATACGGAGCCCCACACAAGGCCCATGTGGCAGGGTTCGCATGCGGCCCCCCGCCCACCACATATCCATGTCGGCACGCCCCTCACACGGGTTGTGGCCTCTTTAAAAAACACCTACCCACCGCAAGTCCATGTCGGCACACCCCTCGCACGGTTGGTGGCTGGCCCCATATGGAGCTTCACACAAGGCCCCACTGGCAAGGGCAAGGTTCGCATGCGGCTCCCCGCCCACCGCACGTCCATTTCGGAACAACCCTCACAGTGGTCGTGGCCCCGTAAGCCCCATACGGAGCTCCTCCAGAGGCCCCAGCGGCGGGGTCCGCGGCCCCCCGCCCACCGAATACCGATTTCGGCACGCGCCTCACGCGGTTCGTGGCCCAGGGCCCCAGTGCCAGGGTTCGCGCGCGTTCCCCCGCCCACCGCACGTCCATGTCGGAACAACCCTCACAGGGGCCGTGGTTCCGTAGGTCCCCGAACGCGGTGCGTGGCCCCGGGCCCCAGCGGCAGGGTTCGCATGCAGTCCCACGCCCACCGCATTTCATCCGACACTTTTCTCACACGGCCAGTGGCCCCATCTAGAACTCCACAGGCCACAGTGGCAGGGTTCGCACGCGGCCCCCCCCCCACCGCATGTCCATCTCGGAACACCCCTCACACGGTTCGTGGCCCCGCAGGGGGATCAACCGAATGCCCCAGTGGCAGGGTTCGCAGGCGTTTCCCCGCCCACCGCATGTCTGTTTTGGCACACACACTTCTAATGTTCCGTGGCCCCATCAAGAATTCCACAGAAGGCCCCAACACAACTGCAACTGCTGCTGCAGAGCCAACATGCACCACAATACAACGACGCCTGTGCACACAATTGTGTACATTCACACGGTGTCTGCGTCGACCTCCGGATGGTTCCAGACGACGCCACAAAATCCGCCTCCTCCTCCCTACCTCCTCCTCACTACCGCGCGCGGACACTTTCCTCCTCCGTGTATCGTCCTGCTGCGTGCTTGCGAAATGAACAATGGCATGCGATTCGATCACATGTGCAAAGCCTGGGAGCACCGGCATTGCGCTGCGAGCCGAGCGACCGCCGCACGTTTCACCATTGCGACGACAACGACAACGACGACGACGACGACGACGGCGACGACGACGGCGACGACAACCGAATCTGAGAGGGGCGCTTGAAATCTGCAAGGTTTGATTGACAACCCGATTGGTTCGTTGATTATTCTTCTCTCTTGGCCCCGCTGGCCTTTGGAGGAGCCCGAAATCGAATATGGGAGGGGTGCTCCAGATGCATGAGCTTTTTATTAGACAACCCCATCGATTCGCTAATTTGCCCTTCCTCTTAGGCCCGCACCCTTGAGGATCTAAAAATCGAATCTGAGGGTGGCGTTCGGAATGTATAGGGCTTCGGACGCAAGCCCGATCGACTCGTTGACTATTCCTTCCTCTTGCGCCTGGGGCTCCTTGCGGGCCGAAGAATCGAATGTGAGAAACGCGTCCGAAATGCGTGAAGTTCGAAGTGACAAGCCTATCGATTCGCTGATGTTTCCTTCCTTCTTGGCCCGAAACCCTTTGGAGAAACCAAAAATTGGATGCAATAGTGGCACTCGATAAATACAGAGGTTCAATTGCAATCCCTATCGATTCGTTGACTTGTCCTCCCCGTTGTGCTCGGGACAGTCTTCGGCGCCAACTATCGAATCTGAGAAACCCGTTTGACATGCATCATGTTTTCACTGACAACCCTGACGATTTGTTGATTTTCACACCCTCGATTCGATGATTTTTCTCCCAGCGCGCCTGCGTGCGCTACAGCGCCTGCGTGCGCTACAGCACCCGCGCTCGCCGCCTTCCCCTCCCCTGCCTCCGGTAACAGACACATCGCCCGGGTACGCAAAACAAGCTCTAGGAAAACACCCCTGCTGCAGAACGGCGTTCTCCGGAGCAGCCTGCGCGTTGGTATTCTCCGTGGTCTGCTCGTCGCATTTGTTTCCACCATTGCCTCGGCCATTGCCCTCCGCGTCGGCTAAGGCGCGTCGCCCAGAACAGGTATTCCTGGAGGAAAATGCAAACGCGCCACTCGAAGCAGCGTTCGCGTGTCCGCGCGCGAGCCCAAGCGAGATCGATAGCTAGAACATGGCGTCGATGGGTTTGCCGCGCGCGCGCCAGCGATATCGATAGCTAGAACATGGCGTCGAGCCCCCAGCCTGCGTTCGCAAGCGGGGCGTCGCGCGTGCTTCAAATAGTAACGCTTGAATTTCCCGCGCGGTGACTAGCACTTATCAGCCCGCCAGTTCGCAGCGTGGAGCTGCTGCTGCAGCTTGTCGCTCTTCTCGCGCAAGGCCTGTTTTCCGTTGCGCATGTTGGATTGTTTCTCGTCGCATGTTTGTTTGTTTTTCTCGCGCAGGCCTTGGTTGGTCACGCAGAGCTGGATCTGCGCCTGCCGCAAGATCTCTGTGCGCCCCGAGTACAGCGTGCCATCGATCGCCGTGGTAGACCATCTCCCGCTCGTCGGCCAGCGGCTTGTCCTTCCGGGGCCCCTGCCGCGCGCCGACGAAGTCCTGCTGGGCGCGCTGCAAGTCCCGCTGGGCGCGCTGCAGCCTGACTCGCGACGGCTACCAGGATGCCGCGGAATCGCGCGCCATGGCGCAGAGACGCCCGAAACGGGAGAGCGCGCGCGCGGTCGTCGAGCGCGCGCCGCGCCGAGCGCCGACGCAGCCCGGCAGCCCGATCGCAGCGCGCGCGCCCGGCCGCCGGGCGCCTCCCGCTGCGCGCGATTTTTCCAGCGTCGGACGAGCTCGCGGGCCTGGCCTCGGCGTCAGCGGCGTTCTGCTGGGGCGCCGCGGCGCGCTCGAGCAGGGCGGCGCCGCCTGCCTCCGCGGCTGCCTCCGCGGCTGCCTCGGAGGGCGGGCTGCGGCTCCGGCGCCCGCGCGTCGTGGGCGGCCGCTGCGGCGACGGGGCTGCGCGACGCGTCGCTGGATGCGGAGCTGCTTGCGGAGCTGCTTGCGGAGCTCCGCGGGGATCTCCGCGAGGGTGGGGGGGGGGCGTTTCTCCCTGGAGCGGGGCCTGGCCGAGGACGGCTTGGCGGGTGAAAGGGGGGGTCTGCAGCAGGGGGACGTCAATGGGGGCTGAATGGCCCATGTAGGCTCAACGAATCG
This sequence comes from Prorocentrum cordatum, assembly GCA_963575745.1. Classification (NCBI taxonomy): domain Eukaryota; class Dinophyceae; order Prorocentrales; family Prorocentraceae; genus Prorocentrum; species Prorocentrum cordatum. Next base: position 66,708 of record CAUYUJ010020604.1, on the reverse strand, counting down.
CTCATGTCTGTGATCGGGTACGATTGGCATCCAATGTTGGCGGTCATGGAGGACCAGTCGTTCGTGCCCGCGCGTTTGCCCGCGCGGGCAAACGCGCTGTCCATCCATTTTCGTTCACGCGTGCGGGCGTTCTTGCATATTGCGCGTGGGGCGGCGAGGTGGAATGAAAGGGTGTCTTGATTGTGCGATTGATGATCGCGTATGTTCCCAAACGATGACTTGTCGACCCCCAAGACAGATTTGGAATGGGTCCCGCGATTCTCCCAAAATGTGAATTCACATCTTCCATTTTTTCCAAAATGTGAACTCACATTTTCCTTTTTCCCAAATTGTGAGTTCACATTCTGGCCGCGTCATAAAGATTCCAACACACAATTCCAAAATGTGCATTCGCATTGCCCTCTGTTTCCACAATGAATTCACACTTCCCTTTTTCCCAAAGTTTGAATTCACATGTTGCCTTTCCCCACAATGCGAATTCACGTCTTGCCCTGGCCTTCAAGATCCCCAAAACTGAGGCGCAGTGTTCCGAATGTCAGACTGGCTGGGAAAATTTTGGCACTCGCCTCACCGCGCTCGTTGATTCCAACCTTGTTGTGTTGAACACGGGCGGCAGGACGGTAAGATGTAAAGAACAGGTTGTAGCCATCGCCAGGCCTCGATCGGTCCGCCGCTCGGGTCGATATCGACTCGCTGGGGCCAGCCTACGGGCGGTGTGGGCGCCGCGCTCGTCGCTGCCCGAATCCCATCCTCTGCGGATCAAGGCTGGCCTGGGCCAGCTGCTCCCCCTGCCCTTCCTACCCAACCTCCTGCTCCCAGCAGCACTGCAGCGCTGAATCCAGGCGGTCGTGCGAGCACAACAAGCACCCGCCTTGAAATGGGTACTGCGGCCCAGCCCCCACGAGCAAGTGCAAGAGGGCACAACTGTATCACTTCCAGCATCTGACAAATCACAAGTACCTCTTCTTCCTCAGGGGCCTCCTCCTCCTCCTCCGCCTCCTCCTCCTCCTCTTCCTGCTCCTCCTCCTCCTCTTCCTGGTCCTCGCTCCTCCTGCCGCCCCCCGCCGGGCAGCCGGCGGGCCGCGGGGCGACCTGGGTGTGCGGGTCGGAGAGTTCTGAGCCGAGCCCGAGCTCCTCGTGGACCTCGTCGGCGGGCGCGGGGGCCAGGAGCGCGTTTTTTTTGCGAGAATGGGCATGACAGGGGGGTGGAGGAGGGGCCAGGGGGGAGGATAATGTAACGCCTCCCCACCGCCGTGCGCACGGCGGCAGTGCCTGGAGCGCACTGTTGTGGGAGGGGCGTTACGTCATAGAGCGGGGGGAGGGGGGGCTGGGGGCTATAATGCCCCAAGCAATAAAGAAACACGCTCCAGGAAGGCCGCACGGAGAGGAGCAACCACGACGACAATGACGACGACGATGACCGTTTTGCAAACATGTGATCCCACAAGCTGCGTTAAACTTCATTGGTTCCTCCCTCTCTCGCGCCCGCCCGCCTAATCTATGAACCAACTCTCCTTTTTGAGGGGCTTCTTTTCATACCCGCGCCGGGGAGGAGCATTCGGCAATGCACTCTGTATGCGCACCATGCCGCCATGGCCGTCATGAGAGCTACCGTTTCCGCGGGCCACCATGTTTGATTGAGATGCGAGAAAGTCTGGAGCAAGAGCGCAGTTCCTGAGTGGGGGCCTCTCTGTCCAGGGCGTCCCGGAATAATGTAACAAAGTATCGAGCGGGAGCCGTTGTCGTCGTTGCTGGGCCGTCACCAACTTGACTGAATTGCAAGGAGGTCTGGAGCGAGAGCGCCGTTCCTGAGTGTCGGAGCCTCTGGCCAGGGCGTCTCGGAGTACATTGTCAGGATATATCGAGCGGGAGCCCTTGTCGTCGTAGGTAGGCCGTCACCAACTTGACCGAATGGCGAAGACGTTTCGAGCGAGAGCGCCGTTCCTGAGTTTTGGGGCCTCTCTAGGGCGTCTCGGGGTTAACTATAAGGTGTCGAGCGGGAGCCGTTGTCGTCGCGGTTGCGGCTTCAACGACCGAGATTTGTTCTCGAACACGCGCTCGAGCAGGAGCCTCGCTTTCAACAAAAAAACAAAAAACGGCGCCGAGGCGAGATCGTCCTGAACAGTCTCCGGTGATCAGCGACTGGTATTCCCTGGAAATGAAATCCGGCGACGACGAGGACGACGAGGAGCGAGAGAGAGCGCTGGAACGAGCCTATGCTCCAGGGCGCGTCGATCGGACCCTCACGGAGGGCAGGGCGGGAGGGCATGGGGGGGGAGGGCGCGGGCAGAGGGAGGCACGCGGGGGGGGAGGGGGGGGGGGGGGAAGAGCGAGGGAGGGGCCAGGGACAGGGAGAGAGCAGGGAAGGGGGGAGGCGAGCAGGGGACGGGGAGGCGGCGCGGGGCGCGGGGGAGGGTGGACCCACCGCCCCCCGCCCCGCCGCTTCGGCCCCACGACCCGCGCGGCGGCGCGGCGTGGGCGGCCTTCACCCGCCAGCCCCCCGCGGGAGGGGGCGCGAGGCTCGGGCGGCCCCCCCCCCTCGCTCTTCCTTGGCGCCCTCCCTGCGCGCCGGGAGGTGCCCGCCCGCCAGCGGCACCGGGAGTAGGCGCAGCAGCGGGGGCACGGGCTGGGTCAGGAGCGCAGGGGAGGACAGGGGAGGAGGAGCAGAGCAAGAGCAAGCGGGGGGAGGGCGGCGGAAGAGAGGGGGAGCGGGACCAGGGCGAGAAAGGAGCAGAGGCAGAAGAGGAAGGAAGCCGGTGGGAGCACCATCAGGTGGCGCTGCCAGGACCAGGCAAGAGAAGCGCGAGGAGAGACAGCACTCACCACCCTCTGCTCAGGAGAAAGAGGTCTATCCGAGGCCGCGCCTGGAAAACAACGGGGCATGCTCGCCGACCCGACCACACGCCGACAACCTCGCTCGGCTCACCTCGTACGCACATGCAAACACACAGACACACGCACGCACGCACGCACGCACGCACGCACGCACACACACACACACACACACACACACCGGGGAGTGGGCGCGGGCGCAGGCCAGCTCAGAGGCACTAGAGGCAAGCCGGACCCACCCACCGGGGACCGCGCGGCGTGACTCGCGGCGGGGCAGCCGCGATGGGGTGACCAGAGGGGACCGACTGGGGGGGGGAGAAGTGCGGGGTGGGGAAAGGCGCTGCGAGAGAGACGGTGTGAGTCGGCAGCGCACGTGCGAAGGCGCATTGGGATCGCCAGACACACGTAAACGCGCGCACACACACACACACACAGACACACACACACACACGCACACACACACAGACGCACACACACACAGACACACACACACACACACACGCACACACAGACACACACACACACACACTTGTTCGTCCGACGCGCTTGTAAGGTCCAACAAAGCAGCAATGATAGCTACGGGGGTGCCAGCAACCATAAGTCGCTTCCTTGTGGAGCGTATGGCAGAACTGGAGCCCCCGGAAGCGCACAATCGTGAAACCAAACCAGAGGAATCAGGCGGGGCAGGACAGGACGGAAAAAAGGCGCAAAGACAGGTCGTGAAGGCGCGCACGCACTTTTCCTACGACGTGCCCATGCCCAGTGGGCCGAATCGGCGGGCAATCGCAATGGCGGGCGACGCTCAACTTGCTGATGGAATGGCGCACACGCGCGCACGCACGCCACCTCCCAAACCCGCACATACACGCACAAACACGCACAGACACACGCGCACACGCAGACACACTTTTTGCTCGGAAGCGGAATCGCGCGGCGCCCCCGGCGTGGTCTGACGCCCAGAAGCGCGGCAGAACACTAGGAGAGAAATAGACAAGGCGGGCAGGGAAAGAAGATAGCCAGCTGGGCGCGCGCGCGCGCCACGAGCGCACTGCACTACATGTGGCTCCCGCACGACATATCACGTTAACCTGACTTCGCGCACTTGCAGCATGAATGTCAGGCGAGTCGGCTGGCAGAAGGAGGCAACGATGCAGCGCGAAAGGTGCGGCGGCAAGGCCGAAGTACAAGGCGGATGAAGCGCAAGGGCAGCAGTAGCAAGGCAGCGAGCGAGGAAAAGAGGGAGCGAGGGCCAGGAGGAGACACACACGCACGCAAGGACGCATGAAAACAGCCTTCCGCGGCCCAGAGAGAAGCGACACATGAGGATCATCGGTTAATGGCCGATGCATCGCACGCACGCGCGCTCACACGCTCACGCAATCACAGGCTCGGACGAGCTGGAGCAAACGCGCGCAAGCACACGTCCGCACGCGTGCACGCGTACGCCGTCTGTCCTCATCCTCCTCCCCTTTATCCGCCACCGTGCCTCTGGGCACGAAGTCGGCGTGTCCTGAAGTCCTTCGCCTAATCCGTGGGGCCTCAGTCCTCAGTCCTGAAGAATCTTCAAGCGGCCCGGGCACCAATTTCCGAAATCTCTCGGGGCTTCCCATGTGCCCCCAGGGCGCCCCTGCGCCTTGTCCCACGAATTGTTCGGGCCCACGAGGGCGCTAAGACGGGCCCGAGAGGCCCCCGCGAGGCTCCAAAAACGGTCCAAGTGGGCCTCGAGCCGCCGACATATCGTTCCAAGACGCACAAGATGGTATCAAAATGGCCCAGCAAGTAAATAAACCGTGCGTCCTGCGCGCGCGCGGCCAATGCAATGGCTTTAAAATTATGTTGGCGCGCCAAACGCGCCCTGGATGCAGACCGCCAAGCTGCAAAGACGATGATGGGATGCAGCGGCACGCGATCTAACATGGAGATGCACCATTGCGTGCACTTCGTCTGTCCACTGCTGTCTCGGGCGGCCTCTGTGCCGGAAAGCAGGCCCAACTGGGAGCCGGCGGTAAACCGTCAACAAGGTTACACCGGACTCACTTCTATAGCGCTCACTTCTATACTGCTCACTTTGAAATTGTGGTCCGGAAGGGGCCGCACATGCAGGCACATGCCGCACAGTCGCATGCACATGCCCATGCAAATATACAAAAGCCTTAACAGCATTGCCGCACATGCGCACATGCCACACCGTCCGACGCACACTCGAATGCACGGTCAAGCAAAACTCTGAAAGCATGGACGCACATGCCAGCACATGCCGCAGAGATGTCGCAGGCGATAGTGGGCATTTCGCAACACAGAGTTGCGAGGATGTCTCAGGCAAGCGTGGCCGGACCACCATGGGGCAAGGCATCTTGGAAACCAGAGTGGCGAGGATGTCGCTGGTCAAGGTGACCAGACCACCATGGGGCAGGACACCTCCGAGGTCTGAGTTGTGAGGATGTCTCAGGCGAAAGTGGCCTGACCACCATGGGGCAAGAGATCTCTGAGGTCAGAGTTGCGAGGATGTCTCTGGCGAGAGCGGTCTGACCACCTCAGCCCAGGGCGTCTCGGAACCCAGAGTTGCGAGGATGTCTCAGGCAGGAGTGGCCTGACCACCTGCTCAGGGCATTTCGAAACCCAGAGTTGCGAGGGTCTCAGGCGAAGAAGGCCGAGACACTATGGAGCAGGGCATCATTGAGGTCATAGTTGTGAGGATGCCTCAGGCGAAAGTGGCCTGAACACCTCAACTCAGGGCATCTCGGGCGAGGATTCTAAAGCGAAAGTGGTCTAACCACCTCAGCTCACGGCGTCTCGGAACCCAGAGTACCGAGGATGTCTCAGGCGAAAGGGGCCGAGACACTATCGAGCAGGGCATCATTGAGATCAGGGTTGCGAGGACGTCTCAGGCGACAGTGGCTGACCCATTCGTAAGATCGGGTGCTGCCCCACGACCTCGCGCAAAGCCTTGTGAAGGTGGTGCAGTAATGCCTTGTGCACCTGGTCGTTCCACCATTGTTCCGGCGTGCCGCTCCTGCCGGCGAACGCGGGCAGGGCGAGCGCTGCGCGCGCCTGTGCGGAGCGTGAGCGGGGCGCCCCGTCTGTCGGGGCCGCGCAATCAAGCGAACGCTCGTCCGCGCGCGGCTTGCGCGCGGACGCGGACGCGCCGGCGCCCGGAGACGAACGCCGGCCCCGGCATTCTTGCACGTCCCGCACATGCCCCGCACAGGTACGCACAGTATTCGCACATGCCGACCTCGCCACTGGCCGAGCCAGGCCAGCGATTCCGAGATTCCCTGAGCTCGGGCCGTCAAGCCATTTTCGCCTGAGACATCCTCGCGACTCTCACCTCCTCCTCCTCCTCCTCCTCCTCTTCCTCCTCCTTCTCGTCTGGCCGAGCCGAACAGGCGGGCGGGCCGGCCGAGCCGGGGGCGTCCGCCTCCTCCGCCCCCCCCTCCTTCCCCCCCCCTCCACCTCCCCCCCCCCCTGCTTCTCCGGCCGAGCTGAGAAGGCGCGCGGGAGAGCGTTTTACTTGGAGGGCACGCCGCCGCCAGCTCACAAACCGGGCGAAGAACCGCCCCCGCCAGCAGCGGGCGAGTCTAAACGCACAACAAAATCTTTCAGGAAGCCCTGGCACGCCCCAGGTTAGCTCTGCGAACGCCAGGAGGCATTGGAGGCACAAGGGTCCCAGACAGATGCATGAGCGTGCATGTGCATTGGGATGTGCACGCATGTGCGCCCGCGCGCTTCACCGCATGTGCGTGCATGTGCGGGCCCGCGCGGCCTCCCGAAGAGAGGTTGCACAGGCATGTGCGTGCATGTGCCGATGACAGATCTGCGATTCTCGAACACCTCCCGCATGTGCAGGCATGTGCGCGCATGTGCGTCGGACTGTGCGTGCATGTGCGTATGATGGATACACCAAAACACAGCGCACATGCCCCCGCACATGCCCGGGCACGACGTGCACAGTAGGAAGTCCATCCAAGAAGGGCCGCACAGGCCTGGCACATGACTGGCACATGCCGCGCACATGCGCGCACATGACAGCGCAAAAACGGCCGCACATACACCCACCCAGGGGTATAGATGTGAGTGCGGTGTACCGCCGGAAGCCTCGGAGAGCTCTTTTCTCGCGCGGCGCTGCTCGGAACACATGGAAGAAGCTTTCTCAAGGGTGAGCTGAGAAACTCGAAACAAAAACGTTCTTCCGTTTTTTCCGAAAGTCGGTTCCGCCAAATGTTTTGATAGTAGTATTGCAGCTACGGACCTGAGAATTGCACTGGCAGACGCGGCATAACCCACTACAAGTGCGAAGCTTTCTCAAAATGAATGGCCAAATATCTTTCAAATCCTAGGTAAACCGACCCAAAATTACCACATTGTCCGCCCGGGCCGGGTGGGCCAATTAGCTGCACCCCGCGCCGGAATTCCTCTAGCTCATCGATGCCGAAGAGCTCTACGAGGTATTCCTCGGGGGACCACCCGCGCTGCATGCGAGCTGCTTCGCTTGATAACTGTTTAGTTGAGCGACGATAATATTGTATACGCTTGTTTGCTTGTCCATAAAAACTGCGACAACGGATTGGGGCCTGCCATTTCCTTTTTCGCTTGCGTTAGGTCTGTGCGAGTAGCACGCATGTGGGCTACCAATGATTTATTTGGGGGGCAAGCGCCTGCAATGAAAAGCGTCTAGGCGATCTCTGTCCGCCTCGAGTAGCCAAAGTGAATCTATTGAGTGGCCACAATGAATCTACAGAGTACAAGAGTTTGCTGACCACGCAAATTGACTAAATACACCACGTTCGATATTTCCCAGCTGATGCGCGCGCCAACAAATTTTGCAGCTGTTTGGATCCATGTGCGCTTTCGCTCGCCAATGCAGCGGGGCAGCTCGTTCATTGCCTGCCCATCGCAAGACACGATCCTTCCAAAGTATACGGCTTCCCTGGCGGTATTGATCGGTTCGCCCGTGGGTCTTGTGATCGCGCTGGCACAAAACATGGATGTGTAAGACTTGGTCCCAATGCATGTCCATGCCATATTTTCGTCCTTCCAAAACGATTGCATCAAACACAGGGTGCGAACTGGGTATATGCTTCGAAACCCACCTATGTGTCGTCGGCGTAAAGTATGTCGCGGGTGACGATGTATCCGGCTTCGCTTTCCACTGCCAGACGAACAAAGGCGTCGTGTAGCATAACGGCTTGCACTTCTGTAGCAAGAGATGGTTAAAAAGGGGGCACCCTTAGCAATGCCAGCATTCTGGTATTTTTGTGGAGCGCCCACAATGATCCACTATGGCACAATACCGCTGAGAATCAATGCTTTTACAATTTCCACCATCAGGGCAAGCAGGCCGAATCGTTCGAGAGCTTTGCAAAGGCAGTCCGGTCTGAGGCGGTCGAAAGGTTTTGCCCAACCCAGCACAACAAATACCATTCCATCTCCTTTGTTTTGGCACGCTGCGTGCACCATCCTTCTGACGAGCATGAGGGCATCCCGCATGCGTCCTTCGGCTCCTCCTTGTAGTAAACGCTAGTGCCCCACAGCAAACAGAGAGATGGGGCGGCAGTTGCTCGGGAGCATGGCGTCGCCTTTCTTGGAAAGAAGAGACGCTTCTGTTGATCTCCAAGATTTCGGCAAGCCTTTGTGCTCCCAACATGTGGCGTACATCTGCAATAGCGCTTCGCATGCGTGGTGATGTTATTCGTGTCCACGTTGAAGGTCGGTTCCAGTGCCTCTGTCGATGATGGCGTCAGCTCTGGGAAGCGAGCCTGCCATTGAACCCTTTCGAAATAATCTGCTAAAGCGTCGGGTCGTGCTCCGGTATCGGTATGATGCCCATCCATGTCTTTGGCGCCCGCGTGTTTTCAGCGGCGCGCACTGAGGGGTGGGAGGGAGGGCTTCTTAGAAGGCTGCTACTTAGAAGGCGCCGGCCTTACATCTATAGAGAAGGCCCGCGCCTTCCAAAAAGCAGGGGTGCTTCTAACAAGACCTCCCCCCTCCCCCCACCCCCCGCTGTGCTTGGCGGATGTTTGGTAGCAGCAGGTTTGCGCAATGTGCGCACTGCCTCCCAACTGCCTCCCACCAAGTCATTGTCCATCCAAATCCGTTTGTCCTCCTTGCCTGCTCTGCGATCGCTCTGGTCAACACTTGTTCATTATGGTAGTCTTGGCGCTGTGTTCTTTTGTCAAGCAGATTAAGAGTGATTTGGGATATCCACGACGCTTTGCAGCGGCAGCCCGCGCTTGCAGGGTCTCTGCGGACGTCGCGAAAGCCCAATCCAAATTAGTAGCCGTAGAGTCGAGATTGTTGACGTCGCCTGATGCTTTACATGCAGCGTAACATGTTGTAGCAAATGCTGATGCCACACCCGGGTCTCGTAAAGAAGAACAATATGTTCGAAGTTTGCGAGCATCAACATGTGTGGCGAAATTGATGCCCAGGTCGACAATAAGCAAGTAGAGATGGCTGTTGAGCGCTGCCTCCAGGCAGGCTAGACATGATGACATCAATGGCAAGTAAGACTCGTGACCCAACACATGATCAATTTGTGCTAAACGATCCGGCGTGAGGTTTGCCTCCGAATCTCGAAAGGTAGCCAGCTGTTCATTTGGCCGATCAAAGAAAGTGTTCGCATTGAGCATGTCTGTTGCGGAACACAATTCCACCAACAGTCGTCTATTCGTCATACATGTCGGAAGTGGTTTCGGAGGATTTGCGAAGAAAACGTGTTCACCGATAATATTGTCTTCCCCCACTTTTTGCTGCAAGAGTTTCGCGTTGAAACTCTCAGACGTGGGACGTGGAGGCCCAAGAGGCCAAGATGGGACGTGGAGGCCCAAGAGGCCAAGATGGCCTGGATCCCAAGATGGCCCCAAATGCCCCTAAGACGCCCCAATATGCCTCCAAGAGGCATCCCAAGAGGCCCAAGAGGCAAAAATTATTGGTTTCCCTTAGGTATTGGACAGATTTTGGCGTTCTCGCCTTTTCTTTTTCCAATGCTCCAAGACGGCCGACAAGGCCCCAAAGACCACCCCAAGAAAGCCCAAGAGGCCTCCAAGAAGGCCCCAACACGGCCTAAGAGCGCCACAAGACGGCCCAAGAGACGCCCGACACGGCCCAAGAGGCGAAGCTGCAAGCTGAAGCAGCAGCAGCAAGAGAAGCGGGGAGCGAGGAGGGGGAGGGAATGCGAAGAGAAGGGAGCGCATGGACAAGGGGGGGTGAGGGGAGGGGGCACCGGGGAGGAAAGGGAGGGGGACTGGGGCCTGGGAGCGGGACGGGGCAGGGGGAGGGGGCATGTGGGCGCGAGGTCATCATTATCAGCAGCATCATCATCTCCCGTGCCGCATTTGTCCTCCTCTTCTTCCCACACCTCCTCCTCCTCCTCCTCCTCCTTCTCCTCCTCCTCTTCCTCCTCTCTTTCTCCTCCTTCTCCTCCTCCTCTTCTTGTTTCTCCTCCTACTCCCCAGATGATCCCAGGAGGTCGAGCATATCCCCCTGGGCCTCCCGCTCCGGAGCGCCCGGCGGGCGGGCGCGCCAGGCCCCCGCGCGCCTCTCGGGGGGGAGCTGGGCGGCGAGGGGGGCGGCGGCCGCTCGGATGTGGCCTGCCCTGCAGCGGCGTCGCACGGGGGGGCCTCGCCCGGCGGGGCGGGCCCCTCGCGGTGCCGCCCGGCGGGAGGCCCGGGCCCCAGGCCGGTCCTTTTGGACTGGCTCGAGCCCAGGCTGCAGCCGGCAGGGTCCGCCCTGCTCGTGCGCGCCGTCTCCTCCTCCTCCTGCTCCTCCTCCTCCTCCTCCATCTCCTCCTCCTCCTCGAATGGCTGCACTGGAAAAGGCATCTGGCATCCTGAGGCTCTGCTTTCTCACGGCGCCTCGTGTGGAGAATCGCCCACCCGCAAGTTACCAGGCTCCAGGGGGCAGGGTCCTCCAGTCGGATGCGGCCGCGATCAGACGTCGGGCGTACGCTAACATGGATTACGGATCGGTGGATCTGGCGCGTGGGCGGCAGATCCACGGATGGGAGAAGATAGGCCGGACAACGAAGCCAGTGCCGCCTCATGTAGCGACGGAGCGCGTCGATGTCGTATGGAAACGGGGCCCGTCGCTAGTCCACGCGCCCCAAACCAGTGCTCGTTTAGTCGAAGACGGTCAGACGATCACCTGGCCCTTCGGCCGTCCCATGGCGCCGCATAGTCGTCCTATCACAAAGTTGCAAGACCTTCCAGGATGGAGGGCGTCTCCTGGAGAGAATTGAGCTCTCATCTTAGCCCCGTGCACCCTCGTCTTAAACACTTGCAGAGGCTTCAACGGTAGAAGGCGGCTTTGGTTCAAAAATGGAGACTTCGCCGTCGCGCCGCACGCGTTCGCCTTCACAGCTGGTCACAGTTACACGGATGGAAGACGGTTCCTTCACAAATTGGGGATTTCTGAGTATCGTTTGGCCGATCCCCATCCCCAGAGGCGTGGCCTGGGCCCCACTGGCCGATTTCCCCCCTACATGGGGATGCAGGTCGTTCTCTTCGGGTTTCGAGGGGGGCATCCCCAACTGGGGTGGTAATCTGGTGGGGGTCTCGAAGGGGATGGGGATGGGGATGTGGATCGGTTGAACGATACCGAATCTCGTTTGAGACTTCCCGGATTCATCAGAAACAAGAAACTCCAATACCCGTCAGAGCTGCACGGGTGGATGGCGGCCCCTCTTCATCATGGGGCCCTTCGCCGGAGAGCTCCTCGAAGTGCACGGCCGGGAGCGTAAACTTGCGCAAACGGTTGCACGGATGGGGCGCGGCCCTTTCTCAGAAGCGGGGTCTCGATGAGCACATTCCTGAGCTGTATGATCATGCCTGTTTCGCTTCTCCTCATTACTCGCAAGAAGCATGCACAGCAGTTCCTTTCGAAACGTGGCCCTCGCCTGAAAGGCAAACCCATGTGATGTTAGTCTTTCCAGGGGGCGCTTCTTGTAGTGAGAGTAAAAAACGTGTAGGGGCATCTTGGGGGGGAGGGGGGGACTTGGGACGGAAGGGTGAAGTGCAGCATCGCTGATGCATGTTGGGTGTACCCTGGTCCTCCTCCTCCTCATCCTCATCACCATCATCACCATCCTCGTCCCTCTCCTTACCCTCGTCCTCCCCCAAATGTTTCCGCATTGGTTTCCACAACGGCTGGGAGGACCACATAGTCCAATAGCGTGGCCAACACTTGATCCAATGTTTGACCAAATCGGCGTTTTCATAACGGCATGGGGCGGCGGTGGCACGCCGAACGTGCCTTAGGTCATAACAAACCTACACACATACAAACCCAAACGAACGTCGACATTGGAATGCCTAACGGAGACATGTGGTCACCATACATGTGGCACTGTATCGTTTGTAGGCGCACATAGCCCAGCAGCATATCGCCAAATCGTCTAACCCGACTTTGTCTTTGTCAGGCAATCCACAGCTCACCATGTGCCCCCAGATCAGGAAGTAAGGTAACACATTCAATAGAGACCTTTTTGACTGCGCGCGATGCCACGCCCACTGAAACTACAGAGATTCAGCCGACCCACTTGTCACGGGTTCAGAGGTGTGCGAGATGTTCCCACTCCTCTTGCAAAGAGGCTATCGGTGGTGATGAACACCCGCACAGACAAATTCTGCGGGGATGGACCTGGCTTTGGTTTCGCTAACGAATCATTGCCGATTGCCCCCCGTATGTCCTCGAATCGGCCCAACAGGAGGCCAGTGTGATCTCATCAACCCTTGGCTGAAAATATACCGAGAGCTTCGGCTAGGGCCAGGCGGTAGAACTGAGCAGAATATCTTGACTGCGTCGAGCTCTCACCACTTTCCTCAGCGAGTGTGGTGTGAAACGCTGCTTCCCTGGCTGGGTTACACATTCGACAATGCGCCGACTGTAAGAGCGCAGAACCAAATCAGGAAGCAAAGCCGACTGAAAAACACACCGCTGTACAGCGAAGAGCGCTAAACACAGAAACACACGCCTTCTCGGGCAGCACATTCGACAGGACCAGCGGCACAGAGCAGTCTCACCTCGTTGCCTTCGGCACCAGCTGGCAACTACCTCTGTGATGAAATCGGGCTACAAACTTGCATCATGCCAAGCATCCTGGGGATCTTGTTTTGGGGGCAGGTAAACATGGATTAGCGATCCATGGATTTGGCGCGCGGTCGCCAAATCCATGGATCTGGGGAGGCGCCCTTGCCGCCTCGCTCGGCGGCGGAAATCCGCGATTCCCCATGGAAACGGGACCCGTCGCTCATGCACGCCCCCCTGATCCATGCTTGCGATCGCCTGAATGAACTCGGGCTGCACACTTGCATCGCGCCGAGCACCCTGGGGATCCTGTCTGTGGCAACTGACGCTGGAGCAAGGGGGCGTACGGACAGAGAACACAGTCCGCCGCCGTAACCTCTGGCACGCGGGAGCGCGGGGCGGGATGCCGAGCGGTGTCCGGCAGGGCAGGGTGCCTGCAGCCTTCGAGGGCGCACACCCCGCCTCGCAGCAGCAGGCTGTCGCACGCATCGCCAGACCCCCCCCTCTCCCGAAGGCCCCCGGGCGCCCCGAGACGCCTCGTCTGGGCCCTCCGAGGTGGCCGGAACGGGGTTTCCAAGACGGGCTCGCGGTCGCCCACAGAGGCCGCCAAGACGGCCCGAGATGGCTCCAAGGCAGCTGGCAATATCCCCAGGACGGCCCAACAAGGCGCCGAGACGACCCAGGACGCCTCCAAGACGGCCCAGGAGGGCTCCAGGCGGATCCTCAGTAGGACCGAGGAAACCGCACTCACTGACCGCCCCCAACTGTTTGACAGGTGTTCACATTCTCGCCTTTTCGCACCTGCTTCGGCTCAAGACGGCCCCAGCGGCCTCCAATATGGTCTCCAGACGGCTCAAGCTGGCAAACGAAGGCCCGTAGAAGGCTCAGGACGGCCCCGAGAGCCCCGCGCTGGTCCAAGAGGGCCTCCAGAAGGGCCCAGGACGGCCTCACAGGCCCTCGACAGCCCTCCATAGTTAAAATGCGGTCCCTCGACGGCTTCAAGCGACCTCGAGAGGACCCCAAGAAACCCCAAGAGGACCCCAAGGCGGCCCAGCAGGGCCCCAAGAGACCATCAAGGCAACCCCACAGAAGTCCACGGCAGCCTCCTGTCGGCCCAAATGAGCCCACTGAGAGCTTGTCAAAGAGTGAGTACATAAAGTGTGACATGTGACTGCCTCCCGTGCCCCTCCGAACAATCGCCACCCAGAATGCTGGGCTGCCACGGCGGCGGGACTCGCCGCAAGCAGCTTCATACTGACCCTGATCCTATGATGTCACCAACCTGCAATGCCCAGTATGCTAGCACTCAGAAGCAAAGAGCTATCGACAACCGCCTGTGCGTGCAACGCATGAGCGGGCGTGGAGCGGAGACGATACAATCAGTCCATGAGAGCTACTTGCTGGATGGTTTCGGCCAACTGCACGCGCTGCCCACGGTGAAGGGGGCATGCCAATTTCAGACTTCAGACCTGGGAGGATACCGACAATAGTGAACATGCGAATGTTCATGACTATGACGATCGCAAATCCTCCATGGCTGTACATACATATATATATATACATATATATATACACATATACATATACATATACATATATACTAGAACCACGCGCGCGCTACGCGCGCGCTTGGGTTCTACCTTCGTCCGGGGCATCGGCCAAACAACGCACGTGGAGGTTGAAGGCTGAATGCGCTTCGGTTATTCGTCGAGTTTCGCGGTCGTGGTTCGAGAAGCTTTTGGGCGCTCCTCACCCCCAGGCGGCCCGAGGCGGCCGAAAACGACACCTCTCTCTTCTTTTTTCCCCCTGCTCTTGCTCCTACTCCTACTCTTCCTCCTCCCCCCATCGCCCCCTCCTTTTACCCCTTCCTCCTCCTCCGCCCCCTTCCACCCCTCCTCCTCCTTTTCCTCCTCCTCATCCTCCTCCTTCTCCTCCTTTTTCCTCCTACTTTCCCTCTCCCTCCTCCTCTTCCTCCTCCTCCTCCCCCACACCTCCTCCTCCTCCTCCTTCTCATCCTCCTCCTCCTCCTCCTCCTCCTCCTCCTCCTCCTCCTCATCATCATCATCATCATCATCATCATCATCATCATCATCATCATCATCATCACCATCACCATCACCATCACCATCACCATCATCATCTTCATCATGTTCCTCCCCCTCCTCCTCTTCCTCCCTCCTCCTCCCCTCCCTCCTCCTCCTCCTCCTCCTCCTCCTCCTCCTCCTCTCCTCCTCCTCCTCCTCCGCCTCCTCCTCCTCCCTCTCCTCCTCCTCCTCCTCCTCCTCCTCCTCCTCCGCTCACTCCTCCTTCTCCTGCTCCTCCTCGTCCTCCTGTTCAGAATACATGGCTCGCCAAACGGCGGCGCGACGCCGCGCAAGCATTGGGCCACATCGGATAAAAGGGAACACTCGGGGGAGGCCTCCCTCTTCCTCTTCCTCATCCTTTTCTCCTCTTCCTCCACATCCTCCTCCCCTCCTCCTGCTCCTCCTCCTCCGCCCCTTCCTCTCCTCCTCCCCTCCTCCTCTTCCTCCTCCTCCTCCTCCTCCTTTCCTCCCCCTTCTCCTCCTCCTCATCCTTTTCCTCCTCCTTCTCCTCCTCCTCCTCTTCCCCGCCGTCCTCATCATCATCATCAGCATCATCATCAACATCATCATCATCATCCTCATCAACATCATCATCATCGTCATCATCCCTTTTCCCTCCTCCTCCCCCGCCCCCCTTCTCTTGCCACCCCCCATCCTCCCCCCTCGTTCTCCTCTTCCTCCTCCTCCTCCTCCTCGTCCATCTCCTCTTCCTCCTTTCCTCTTCCTCCTCCTCCTCCACCTCCTCCGCGTGCCAGAAATCCAACAACATGTCGCGGAAATCAACGAACTGTGTCCCTCCGGGTTTTTTCCGGGCGTCTTTTTAGGACTTGTCGGGGCCGTCTTAGGGCCCCCTTGGGCGTCCTGGGAACCCGGAAATCATGTTCCGATAGAGGCTTCGGGGAATTTGATTTCGGACGCTGCGGAAGAGGCCTCCAGAGGCCTCCCGATAATCTCTATAGGCAGCTCTGCTTGCCACCTCTGTGGCTCTGTTGGGTGCCTTTTGGGGCTCTCTTGGGCTGGCTTGTAGCTCTCATGGGTCATCTTGGGTCCCCCTTGGGCCGTCTTGGGGCTCCTCGGGGTGGCACTGTGAAGACGTCGTCGTCGTCGCCGTTCGCCGATCGGCGGCGTCAAATGTTGTCATCGTCGCCCATCGTCGTCGTCGTCGTCGTCGGTCGTCGCCGTCGACGACCGTCGTCGCCATCGTCAATCACCGTCGCCGATCGTCGATCGGCCCCGAGCCCTCCCGCCCACTCCTCCTCCTCTCCTCCTCCTCGTCCTCCTCCTCTTCCTCCTCCTCCTCCTAATCTGCCTCCTCTTCCTCTTCCTCCTCCTCCTCCTCCTCCTGAAATCATGTTCCCGGAGACGCTTCCCGGGACAGGATTTCGAACGATGCAGAAAAGACTGGGTCCAGGGTGGCTCTGCGCACGCGGACAGCGTCGCCACCGTCGGCGTGGCCGTCGTCGTCGTCGCCGTCGATCGTCGATCGGCGGCGCCGACTGTTGTCATCGTCGTCTATCGTTGTCGTCGTCGGTCGTCGACCGTCGTCGTCGTCGTCGTCGTCGTCAATCACCGTCGCCGGTCGCCGTCGCCGATCGTCGATCGCCTTCGAGCATCCTCCTCTCTCCCCCCTCCTCCCCTCCACTCCTCCTCCCCGCCTCCTCCTCCTTCTCCTCTTCCTTTTCCTTCTCCTCCTCCTCCTTCGCCCTCTCCGTCTCCTCCGCGCGGAAGAAATCTAACAACATCTCGCGTAAATCAACAAACTATGGCCTTCCGGGCCTTTTTGAACGTCCATTTAAGGCCTTCTGGGCCGTTTTAGGGCCCTCTTGGGCGTCGTGGGAACCAGGAAATCATGTTCCCGGAGAGGCTTCTGGGAACATGATTTCGAAAGAGGCCCTCTTGGGCCTCCCTGAGGCCGTGTTGGGAGCCTCCTGGGCCAACTTTGGGGCCTCTTGGGCCGTCTTGGGGGTTCCGTGAGCCTCACAGGACGACCCTTTTGGGCCGTCTTGGGCCCTCTTGGGTCTCTCTTGGGCTGTCTTGGGGCTCGGGGGCGTCTGGGGCACTGTGAGGACCAAGCAAGCAAATATGCTGAAAACGTACGTTGTACAACGGGAGTGGGCCGATTTTTGCCTCTTGAAGGCCCTCTTCGGCCAGCTTCAAACCATCTCGGGCCCTCTTGAGGCGCTCTTGGACGTCTTGGGGCCCCCTTGGGCCTCGCTGAGGCTGTCGGACAGCGTCGCCGCCGTCGGCGTGGCCGTCGTCGTCGTCGCCGTCGATCATCGATCGGCGGCGTCGACTGTTGTCATCGTCGTCGATCGTCATCGGTCGTCGTCGTGGTCGTCGTCGTCGTCGTCGTGAATCACCGTCGCCGGTCGTCGTCTCCGATCGTCGATCGCCCTCGAGCCTCCTCCTCCTCTCTCCCCCCCTCCTCCCCTCCACTCCTCCTCCCCGCCTCGTCCTTCTCCTCTTCCTCTTCCTCCTCCCCCTCCTCCTCCTCCTCCTCCTCCTCCTCCTCCTCCTCCTCCTCCTCCTCCTCCTCCTCCACCTTCGCCCTCTCCGTCTCCTCCGCGCGGAAGAAATCCAACAACATTTCGCGAAAATCAACGAACTGTGGCCCTCTGAGAATTTTTGAATGTCATTTTTGGCCCTTTTGGGGCCGTCCTGGGGCCCTCTTGGGCGTCCTGAGAACCCGGAAATCATGTTCCCGGAGAAGCTTCTGGGAACATGATTTCGAACGGGGCCCTCTTGGGCCTCCCTAAGGCCGTCTTGGGGGCCTCCTGGGCCGGCTTTGGCGCCTTTTTGGCCGTCTTGGGCTGTCTTGGGGCTCCTCGGGGGGCACTCTGAGGACGAAGCAAGCGAGTATGCTGAAATTGTACGTTTTACAAAAGGAATGTGTAAAGTTCTGCCTCTTGAAGGCCCTCTTGGGGCCCTCTTCGGCCATCTTCAAGCCATCTCGGGTCCTCTTGGGGAGCTTTAGGACGTCTTGGGGCCATCTGGGGCCTCGATGAGGCCGTCTTGTGTGCCTCTTGGGCTGTCACGCGGGCAGCGTCGCCGCCGTGGGCGTAGACGTCGTCGTCGCCGTCGATCGTCGATCGGCCGCGTCGACTGTTGTCATCGTCGTCGATTGTCGTCGTCGTCGGTCGTCGACCGTCGTCGATCGTCGTCGTGGTCGTCGTCGTCGTCGTCGTCGTCGTCGTCGTCAATCACCGTCGCCGGTCGTCGTCGCCGATCGTCGATCGCCCTCGAGCCTCCTCCTCTCTCCCCCCCTCCTCCCCTCCACTCCTCCTCCCTGCCTCCTCCTCCTTCTGCTCTTCCTCCTCCTCCTCCTCCTCCTCCTTCGCCCTCTCCGTCTCCTCTGCGCGGAAGAAATCCAACAACATCTCACGCAAATCAGCGAACTGTGGCCATCCGGGCCTTTTCGAAGGTCCTTTTAGGGCCCTTTGGGGGCCGTCCTGGGGCCCTCTTGGGCGTCGTGGGAACCAGGAGATCATGTTCCCGGAGAGGCTTCCGGGAACATGATTTCGAACGAGGCCCTGGGCCTTCCTGAGGCTGTTTTGGGGGCCTCCTGGGCCGGCTTTGGGGCCTCTTGGGCCGTCTTGGGGGGGTTCCGTGAGCCTCACAGGACGACCCTTTTGGGCCGTCTTGGGCCCTCTTGGGTCTCTCTTGGGCTGTCTTGGGGCTCGGGGGCGTCTGGGGCACTGTGAGGACCAAGCAAACGGGTATGCTGAAAATGTACGCTTTACGAATGGAAATAGGCCGGTGTTTGCCTCTTGAAGACCCTCTTGGGGCCCTCTTCGGCCATCTTCAAGCCATCTCGGGTCCTGTTGGGGCGCTCTTGAGCGTCTTGGGGCCCTCTTGGGCCTCGCTGAGGCTGTCTTGTGGGTCTCTTGGGCTGTCTTTGGGGCCTCATGGGCCGTCTTGGGCGGGTTCGTGGACCCCACAGGACGCCCGGGGCGGCCATGCCAACCGGTGGCACCACCCCACCCCCGCCCCCGGGCCCCGTCCGTCTGTCCTACTGCTCCTCTCCAAACCCTCGTTCCCTAACCTCCCGATCATGTTCCTGGACCCCCGTCCCTTCCCCCCAGAGCACCGCAGCAGTAGGAAAGCGTTCCGAAACGGTGAGAAAGCATGTTCCCGGAAAGCGTTCAAGAATATGAATCGTACGTCGTCCAAGGCGCCTCGAAAGGCGCAGAATACTCCTCCAAAGCGCGGAATCATGTTCCCGGACCGCCTTCCGGGAACATGATGGGGACGACCTCCTGAGGGCCTCCAACGGGCCTCTTTGGGGCCTCTCGGAGGCCTGCGGGGCTCTCCTGGAGGCGTCTTGGGGCGCGCTCAGGGCCATTTTGGGGCATCTTGGGGGCCTCTGGGGGCCTTCGGGGAGGCTCTTGGGGGCCTCTTTGGGGCCTCTTGGGGCCTCGCGGGGCCCTCTTGGGGACCGCTGGGCTCGCTTAGGCAGTCTTGAAGCCCTGTCGGGGCACTCCTGGAACCGTCTTGGGCGGCTCCTGGGCCATCTTGGGGCTCTCCTGGGCCGTCTTGGGACGATTTTGGGGGTCTCTTGGGCCGTCTTGGGGCGGTCTTGGGGGCCTCTTCGGCCGTCTTGGAGCGGTTTTGGGAGACTCTTGGACGGCCTTGGAGCGTCGGAACCCCGAAAAAGCGAGAAGGCCAAAAACCTAAAAAAAACAATAAAAATCAACGATTTTGGCTTGTCGGGGCTCTCTTGGGAGGCCTCTTGGGATGCCTTCGGGGCCTCATGGAGCTCTCTTGGAACGTCTTCGGGCCTTCCTGGCCATTCCTGAGGCTATCTATGCGCGTCTTGGAGCGCTCGCGGGCCGTCTTGGGCGGTCTCGAACTGTTCCTGGCGGTCCCAGGGGCCCTCCGGGACGCTTCGGACGCTCCCGGGGGCGCCCTGCACCCCCCATGGAGATGACAGGCACCGCCCCGGGGCCCTACTCCGAGTGATCTATATATGTGTGCATCTGTGCTCCTTAATGTTCTGGGACATAATGTTGCATCTTTATACAATTTGTACAAGCTAGGCCCAAGTTCCTGGCCTCCGCCCATGCTCCTCCCTTTGCACGACCCTGGCAAGTTCGATGATTTCTCTTCGAAGTATTATGATGCGCCTCCCCTGTTCGTTTGTGCTCGTGCATCTGATCAGGAGTGGAAGTAAGGGTCACTGTGGCCCGCTCGGAAAAAAACAAAAAACGCCGATCCCCATCATCTCTCCCATTTCATAAGAATCAATGCCGCCACAACTGGATGTCGGGGTTGGCGCGCGCTCCCCTCTCGGCGAACGGTGCGGGCGCACGCGCGCGCTCAGCCCCGTTTTCCACGATTTGGCGAAGGAAACGACACGGGGCCACAAACAGGCGGACGCGGAACTCTCGTGAACATCCTGCGCCACTTGTCGGCGAGAGGACCATTCAGCCCTTCCGCGCGCGGACAAGCGACCCTCCCGCGCGACTTGTGGCACGTCCACTTGCTGCTGCGCATCTTGCATCGCCGACGACACAACGTCCATGCTCAAAAAAACGACGTTGACGTTGAACGGATCTTGGTTGGTACGTGGCCCCCCCCGCACTTGGCCTCTCACTGGCTGGCTAAGTAGCGTAGTGGAGTAAAAACTGACAAGGGGTGAAGCGTCTGGGTCGCAGTAAGGACGACTAGCGAACAATTCAGGGGATCAGACCAAAGAAGAAAAGAACAATGCAGAGTGAAGTATATTCAGCTCGACCGAACTGAGCTCGCCGGGGTGCAGTTTGCAAAACATGTGGTTCACAACTGGCACCCTGGGGGGCACCCTGGGGGCGGGCGGGGACTTCGATAGAATTCTCCGCAGCTCCCCTGGGCCCAACGAGAACAGCGTCGTGCCCCTCAGGCCAACAACGCCGCCGAACGCAAACCACACCCCGGCATAACCACACTACTTGTGGGAAACCAACAAGTACCGGCACCGCTACTCGCTAAACGTCTCCTGAGGCGCGCTCTCGCCAGAGTTTCGAGGGAGGCGACACAGAGGCCGCGCACGGGCGCGCGCGGAACTCACACAACATCCCTGCGCGGCGCTGCGGTAACAGCGCGGTTTGGCTCCGTCTGGCGGCGCGCGCAAGGGGGTAGGCATACGTTTCTCTTCGGACCTCGGATTCTCGGCGGCTGAAAACTGCCAAGTGGTCGTGCTGGTATGCAACTGCCAGAAATAATGAGCCCTGTGCTCCTCGCGCCAAGACGAACCCCAGCCCGCTGACACTCGTGGTGGGCGAGGCGGCTGTTGCTGATCGACAGGCCCGCACCACTGGACCTCCTGCGCGCACAAGGGGGGGTGGGGGAAGGGAGGAGGCCTCGTATAGGGAGCCTGCTCCTTAGAAGGCGCTGGCCTTACAGCGGTAGATAAGGCCCGCGCCCTCTGACAAGCAGGGGTGCTTCTAAGAAGCCTCCCCCTTCCCCGTTGCCCCCTCTCCGCGCCTGCCCGAAGTATCTCGCGCGGTCAGATTTCTGCGCCGCGCCAGAGCAGCACTGCCACGTCCACGCGAAATCTGCACGACGCCTCGGCGAAAACAACGTGTCGCCCGCTTTCGCACGGCCCCGCTGCCGCTGCCGTTTTCCGATGGTTCGGCGGACACGCGCCGCGCTGGAGCAGGCACAGCACTTCCAGGCGAAATCTGCACAGGCATCTTGGGCGAGGGTCCAAACTCGCCCGTTCGCGCGCAGCCACGCCCCCAACGACTTGGGAGTGGAAAGTATGCGCCCTGCCAAGCGCGGGAGCGTGAGCGTCACTTTCAGGCAACATGCGAGCGGCACCGAGGCGAAAGCGGCATTTCGCCAGCTCGCGCATCACCCTGCTGTCGACGAGTTGATGAGCTAAAAACGTGCCGCGCGCATCCACGGGAATTCACTCGCCCGGAAAGCGACGGCGGCACCGGAGCGAAAGCGACATATCCCCGCTGGCGCGCGATGCGCGCCGGGTCATTTTCCTGCCACGAGTTCATAGAATCGACGAGCACATTTTTTTGAAGACAAATGGAAACATGTTGCATACGTATACACGCACTTGCAAAAAAAAAGGATTCGCTTGGTAACATGGCAAGTCGCGGATGCGTGGGTTACGGACCAGCTAAGTGGCAGAGCGGGACGATATACGTCTCAGGTATAAGGACGGGATGGACGGGGGAAACACAATGCAGAACAACATCAGTAGATAAGTGTCGCAGATGTAGTAACAGTAGCCGTAGTAGTAGTAGTAGTAGTAGTAGTAGTAGTAGTAGTAGTAATAGTAGTAGTAGTAGTAGTAGTAGTAGTAGTAGTAGTAGTAGTAGTAGTAGTAGTAGTACTGGCACAAGTAGTAGTCATAGTAGTAGTAGTAGTAGTAGTAGTAGTAGTAGTAGTAGTCGTAGTAGTAGTAGTAGTAGTCGTAGTAGTAGTAGTAGTAGTAGTAGTAGTAGTAGTAGTAATAACTAAGACTACAAAGAACAGATCAGTAGTAGTAGTAGTAGTAGTAGTAGTATTAGTAATAGTGGTAGTAGTAAAAGTATTCGTCGTATCGCTAGTAGTAGTAACCGTAGTCGTAGTAGTAGAAATAATACTAGTAGAAGTAGTAGTAACGGAAGTAGTAGTCGTAATAATAGTTGTGATAGTAGTGGTCGTAGTTGTAGTCGTAGTAGTAGTAGTAGTAGTAAAAGAAAACGTACTCGTAGTCCTCGTCGTAGTAGTAGTAGTAGTCGTACCAGTAGTAGATGCCGAAGTAAAAGTACTCGTAGTAGTAATCGTGGTACTAGTAGCAGTAGTAGCAGTAGTCGTAAGAGTAGTAGTAGTAGTAATAATAATAATAGTACTCGTAGTAGGAATGATAATAGCAGTGTAGTCGTAGTCGTAGGAATCGTAATAGTAGTAGTAGTAGTAGTAGTAGTAGTAGTAGTAGTAGTACTAGTACTAGTAGTAGTAGTAGTAGTAGAAGTAGTCGCGGTAGTAGTAATAGTGGTGGTCGCCGCAGTAATAGTAATAGTATTACTATTATTAGTAGTAGTAGTAGTAGTAGTACAAGTAGAAGTAGTAGTAATAGTAGTAGCGGTAGTAAACATAAGAATAATAGTAATGGTAGTTCGAAGTAACAGTTGTATTAGTGATCATAGCAGTAGTAGTGGTAGTAGTAGTAGTAGTAATAGTAGTAGTAGTAGTAGTAGTAGTAGTAGTAGTAGTAGTAGTAGTAGTAGTAGTAGTGGTAGTAGATGTGGTAGTAGTAGTAGTAGTGGTAGTAGTAGCCGCCGTAATCGTAATCGTACCCGGCGTGGTAGTAAGTGGTAGCAGCAGCAGCAGTAGCAGTAGCAGTTGTAGTAATAGTCGTGGTCGTCCTCTTCGCCGCCGTAAACGTAGTAGTAGTAGAAGTAGTAGTAGTAGTAGTAGTAGTAGTAGTAGTAGTAATACTCGTAGTAGTCGTAAAAGAAGAAGTGGAAGTAGTAGTGATAGTTGTAAAAGCAGCCGCCGTAGTAGAAGTAGTAGTAATACTAGTGGTGGAAGTATTAGTAGTAGTGGTACTCCTGCGACTACGGCTAGAACTAGTGATGATAACCGTTGTAGTGGTAGTCGTAGTACTACTACGGCCCCTACTGCAAGTAGCACAATGCCAGTAGCAGCCGAAGTCGTAGTAGTAATGCTAGTAGTAGTTGTAGTAATCGTAGTAGAAGTAATTACAATGCTAGTCGGAGAAGGACTCGAAATCTTATAAGACGTACAGGTACTAGTATCGGTAGTAGTAGTAGTAGCAGTAGTAGTAGTAGTAGTAGTAGTAGTAGTAGTAGCAGTAGCAGTAGTAGTAGTAGTAGTAGTAGTAGTAGTAGTAGTCGTACCAGTAGTAGTAGTCGTACCAGTAGTAGTAGTAGTAGTAGTAGTAGTAGTAGTATTAGTAGTAGTAGTAGTGGTAGTAATAGTAAGACCAATGGTAGTAATCGTAATAGTAGTAGTGACGGTCGTAGCCGTAGTCGTGACTACCGTAGTAGTAGAATAATAATACTAACCAAAAAACCATACTCATAGCAGTCGTAGTAGTAGTAGCAGTAATAGTAGCATTCGTCGTCGTCACGTCGTCGTAGCAGTACTGAAGTAGGCGTAGTAGTAGTAGCAGCAGTAGTAGTCGTAGTAGTAGTCGTAGTAGTAGTAGTAGTAGTAGTAGTAGTAGTAGTAGTAGTAGTCGTCGCCGTAACAGTAGTCGTGGTAGTAGTAGTAGTCGTCGTAGTAGTAGTAGTAGTAGTAGTAGAAGAAGTAGTCGTATTAGTAGTAGTAGTAGTAGTAGAAGTTGTACGAGTAGTAGTGGTAGCAATAATTGGAGTACGAGTGGTACTTGTACTAGTAGTAGTAGCAGTAGTAGTAGTAGTAGTAGTAGTGGTCGTAGTAGTAGTAGTAGTAGTGGTAGTAGTAGTAGTAGTCGTCGTAAAAGTAGCGGTCGTAGTAGTAGTAGTAGTAGTAGTAGTAGTAGTAGTAGTAGTAGTAGTAATAGTAGTAGTAGTAGTAGTAGTAGTAGTAGTGGTAGTAGTAGTAGTAGTAGTAGTAGTAGTAGTAGTGGTAGTAGTGCTAACACTCGTAGTAGTAGTCGTCGTCGTAGTAGTAGTAGTAGTAGTAGTAGTAGTAGTCGTCGTAGCTTTGTTTTGCAAATTCCCCTCGAAGGGGAGTGAAGTATTCCAGACCAGTATAGGACGTGGTCAATACACCTGGCGCGGTAAATTAAAACTTTCGCGTACCAAATCATAGAGCTTCAAACTCGTTCAAAACGTTTTGCATTATAAAGCCTGCCCCAGTCATACCAGAAGCCACGATTGATCTAAAACATGAAAGCTGATTGAGCATCTGAGTGTGGGTCAGGCAGGCGGACCCTGACGGGCGGGTCGGGCGGGCAGACCCTAATGATTGGGTCAAGTCGGGTGGGCGAACCCTCCCGGGCGAGTCAGGCAGGCAGACTCTAACGAGGCCACTGATGCGCAAAAAACAATCAAAAGCACGGAATGTATCCTTGTGCGCAATCAGCTTGCGAAGTTGACGGTCAAACCTTTCGAGTATGTCCTTCTCCGCGAGCGCCAGGCTGTCAAGACCGTTAAACTCGATGAGGTTGGGAGCCTGCGAATTCGGCCGAAACTTCATTACACCATCCTTGATCTGCTGGCCTTTTCCATGAGCTCTTCATCCTGGTATGACTTCCGCCCTGCAGCTAAAAACGATATACCCGTTGGCAGAGGCATGTTGACGATGGAAGGAAGCGAAATACATGGAACTTCAGATAAGGTGGACAAACGATTGGAGCACAAAGCTGAT
Source organism: Prorocentrum cordatum (assembly GCA_963575745.1). Lineage (NCBI taxonomy): Eukaryota > Dinophyceae > Prorocentrales > Prorocentraceae > Prorocentrum > Prorocentrum cordatum. The sequence continues at coordinate 41,473 of CAUYUJ010020604.1, read as the reverse complement.
GGCAGAAATGTGATGGCAAAGCTGAGCACCTCAAAGGGGATGCCCGCGATCACGCTAAGCTCCACCGCCTCACGAATTCTTCGACGTCGTCGCCGCACCTTGAACCCCCTTGCGCTTCAATTGCTAACTCTTCATCCCCGTGCTCACTTGAGCACTCCACCGCCGATGCTCGCCATTCGACGTAACCACTCTTGGTGGACTGGGACGAAGCGATTCGGGTATCGGTACTATAGCATGGCTGGTCCAGAGCGATGCAGGCTACCTCACAATAGTTGAATGCAGAAGAATCGCAATATCATGTTGTTGGGCAGTGCGCTGTCAAGGTGGCACTGCCAAGGGAGCAAAAACGCGATGTGGAAATAGGCTGAGCTATGGGACATGCAGTGAACGTCTCTGTGTTCGGACTCACGGCCCCGCTTCAATCGCCGACACTCCCCTCGATCAAGCAGAAGGCCCATGCCCACTTTTCGTTTTATCCTGTCCTTCTCTTCCATGCCTCGCCAGAATGGTGAACTGGTGAACACAGTCCTGCGTGTAAAGATTCTGTAAAGCAGACAAGACGAGAAAGCGCTGCGGCGCCGGGAGTGGCTGCTGAGACACGCGCTCGGGACAGAAGACTGATGGCGTCGTCGGTCGCTGGACGTTGCACCCTGACCCAAACTCTGCTGTGCCCCCTCGGCAGCGACGATAGGGGCGAACAGCCCAGGGGGCGGGCATTACACGCATTCGCCCAGGAGCCTCTTCGAAGACATAGATCATCGGCGCACCTGAGTGCATGTACTGCTCTCCCCTGGGCTGTTCGCCCCTGTCGCCGCCTCTGACCCCCGGGCTTCCCTCCGATCCTCATCCAAAGTCGCAGGCGGCTGCCAGCTCCCCGCCGGCCCGCTCCTCTCCGCCTCGACGGCTCCGCTCGCGGACCCCCTCCCCCCGAGGAATAGTCGGCTACACGCAAGAGTGACCCTGGGCAAGAGTGACCTCGGGTGCGCAGCCCAACGGGGGACGCGGGGGGGGCCAGACATGGGCGCGCAAGCCGCTGCTATCGCATCGCTTTCGGCGATTGGGGCACCCCCTTGGGCCCGCACCAAAGACCACTCCGGCGAAAGGTCACTCTCACGTCTAGTCGAGAATAGCAGCAGGGCCTGCCCCCCCCCCCACCCCCGGCCGGTCCTTTCCGAGCACGCCCACGGCCACACCACCGCAGCCGAAGCTCAGGAACAGCCAGAAGCCCAGGGGCGCCAGGTGCGGTGGCCCGGCCTGGCCGCCTGAAGGCAACAAGTGGGGCATCTGCTCTGCCTCACTGCTTCCCCCTCCTCCCTCCGCCTCACTGCTTCCCCCTCCCGCCCAAGCACTGTCACGGGCACGTCTTGGATTCTGCAATCAGCGAGGCGCCATTCAGGGGATCTGGGTCTGCCACACTCCTCGGCCCAGGATGGTCAAGGCATGGCCTCAAGACAGCCCCCTGGCAGGTCCAAGACGGCCTCTAAGCGATTGAAGCCCCCAGATCAGCACTGGCCCAAGAAAGCTCAAGGCCAGCTCAAAACGGCTCCAAGTGAGCCACGAGAGCCTCCCAAACGTCTCCAAAACATACAAGACGGGTCCAGGACGCCCAAGAAACCCCGACAGGCGCCAAAGAGGCCCCTGGAGGACCCGAAAAAGGGCGACAAAGAGGCAATCCAACAACCATTCATTGCTGCGCTATGGCATGTCTCCGCTGATTCCCGGGGTGCGGTGGAAAAACATGCGCACAATCACAACCAACTAGTTATGAATCCATTTTGGCACCCACACACATACATACATGCGAACGCACGTGAACGAACCATACAGACGCGACTTGTCACATGCACGAAACATGATCTCACATGCGACACATACCAGCATCCTCAACTATCCATACGACCACCCTTAAAGATATATGGAGGTTTGTGGGGATGCGTGCAATTCTCGGCTTGCGATTGAAATTGGGCGAGATTCGGGATCCATCTATCTCACGACCTCGATATGTACCTATCAATTGATTTCCTTGTCGATCGGTCTCTCGGTGTTTCCATCGATCCCGAAATCAAGCTGTCAATCGGCATCGCGGTCGATGGGTTTTACTAGATGCCAACCCAGAGATCGAACCATCAATGATACCTCTATACACATTCGTTACAGCAAATACTGACGCCTTGGGGGGGGGGCCGGCCCGTGGGGGGTCTTCTCGGCGGCCTCGTGGACCGTCTTGAAGGCCTTTGTGGCCGTCTAGGAGCAGCCTTGGGCTGTCTTCGAGCGCTCGTGGGCCGTCCAGAAGCCATCACAGCGCGCTCGTCAGCCATATTTCAGACAACCTGGTGCGCTGTGGGGGCCTCGCGGGCCAGCTTGGGGGCCTCCGGGGGGATCCGGGGTCCCCTTGTGGGACAGTTTGGGGCGATTTTGTTGGTTTTTTGGGCCGTCTGGGAGGCCCCTTGGGATGTATTGGGGCGATGTCGGGGTTCTCTGATGCCGTCGTGGACGCTTTTCATACCATATAGGAAAAATGTTAAAAGTAGAGGCTTCCCAAGACAATTGGGGCGATGTTTGCACCTCGCCGGCCCTTATGGGTGTCCTCTTGGAGCCCTGTTGGGGGGCCTCTCGGGCTGTTGAAAAGCCATCTTGGGCGTCTTGGCGCGCCCTTGGACCGTTTCGGAGGCCTCCTGGACCGTCTGGGGAACGCCTTCGGGCCCTCCGAAAGCGGGCGAACAAGCCCGCCACAGGCGCATAAATTTTCAAGCTATCAAACGAACCCCCCGCAGGCACCGATTTTCTGTTAAAACAAAGTGGGTGGGTCACGGGTTGGGTCGCAGGCTGGGTCGACGGTGGGTCGCGGGTGGGCCGCGGGCCGGGTCGCGGGCGGGTCGCGGGCGGGTCGCGGGCGGGTCGCGGACGGGTCGCACGTGCGTCGCGGGGCGGGTCGCGGGCGGGTCGCGGGGCGGGTCGCGGGGCGGGTCGCGGGCGGGTCGCGGGGCGGGTCGCGGGGCGGGTCGCGGGCGGGACGACGACAACAAACAACAGCAACGACGACAATCATTTTACCGGCATGCGCCATGCATCCACATGTCACACGCATCCGTCAGGATACCACGCCCCATCATGGGGGATTGTTCTGGCACGCGGGGCCCGACATTCCCTCGCCCACATATCCCGCCGAAGAAAAGATTGCCGCCGCCTCTTCCGAGAAACTTCGACCGCCGCAGCTCGGACGGCACATCGCCATCGCAATCGCCTTGCGCACGCCCCGCATCTCGGAGGATGAAGAGGACGAGGAGGGGAGGGGAGATGAGGGAGAGGAAGAGGGAGAGGAGGAGGAGGAGGAGGAGGAGGAGGAGGAGAAGGCGGAGGAGGAGAAGGAGGAGGAGGAGGAGGAGGGAGGAGAAGGAGGAGGAGGGGGAGGAAGGAGGAGTAGTTGTTGTAGCAGTACCTCCGGGAACGAGGTGGTTCTTACTCCTCGCTCGAACTGTTACGCCACCATCCTGCGGCCTCGGCGCGTGGCCCTCAACGTTCACGCCCCCAGGCGCTGCCGCCCCCATGCTCGCATCCTCCACGTGCCCCTTCCACACCCTCTCAAGGAATCCCTGAAGTCAATCCTTCGACCCTCGATTCTTGGAGTCCCTGGAAGTCATCCGTCCTCCTTCTTCTCCTACTCCTCCACAGTATCTTATGCTCTCCAAAAATGATAGTTGTCTAATAACTAAGGCTCAACAAAGACTGTCGGAAGCCCCCCCTGAGGCGGTGCCGAAACGAGGGCCCCAGTCTTGAGTAAACGGTGAGGAAGTATCAAACGGGAGCGACGAGGGAGGACGGAACGGAAGGGAGGAGGGAGGAGGGAGGCAGGAGGAGGGAGGAGACAAGGGGGACGAAAAGGGAAAGGAGGAGGGAGGAGGGAGGAGGAGGGAGGAAAGAGGGACGGGAGAAGGAGGAGGGAGAAGGGAGACGAGGAGGGGGTTGGAGGGAGGAAGAGAGAGGATGAGAGAGGGGAAGGAGGGAGGAGGAGGAGGAGGAGGAAGAGGAGGAGGAGGAGGAGGAAAAGGAGGAGGAGGAGGAAAAGGAGGAGGAAAAGGAGGAGGAAAAGGAGGAGGAGGAGGAGGGAGGACGAGGGGGGAGGACGACGAGGAGGGGGGGAAAAGGGAGGAGAAGGGGGGGAGGGAAGAGGAGGGAGGAAACAGGGACGGATGAGGGATGAGGGAGGAGGGAGAAGAGGGGGTAGAGGAAGGAAGAGGGAGGAAGAGAGACGGGGGAGGAGGGAGGAGGAGGAGGAGGAGGAGGAGGAGGAGGAGGAAGAGGACGACGAGGACGAGGAAGAAAAGGAGGAGGAGAAAGTGCGCCTGTCCAGCGTAAAACGGGAGGAAACCTCGGGCGGGAGCGCTGGTTTTGTCGGGACGGGGGCTTTTGGCGGCGAGCAAGAGAACCGCCTTGAGTAAAAAAGGGAGGAAGTCTCGGGCAGGAGCGTTGTTGTTGCTGGGGGGGCGGCGCCGATGAGAGAAAGAGTAGCGCGCCTGTCCAAGATAAAACGGGAGGACGTCTCGAGCGGGAGCGTTGGTTTTGTTGAGACGGCTGCTTTCGGCGGCGAGCCAGAACAGGGGCCCGAAATAAAAAAGAGGACGTCTCGAACGGGAGCGTTGTTGTTGTTGTTGTTGTTGTTGTTGTTGTTGTTGTTGTTGTTGTTGTTGTTGTTGTTGTTGTTGTTGTTGTTGGGAGGCCGGTTTGGGCGATCCCTCAAACCGCTTGAAAGTGAGCCTCATGTTCAATGAAAATGCAGCCGGCGCCTCGGCGAGAGCGCCAGGGCGCCTATACGAGGTCCAACAATACTAATTGATTATAATAATTAACACTCAACGCAACAAGCAAAATCCTCACCACGGAGTCTCGCTTTAGCCACGCACCCAGGGACAATGAATGACGGCTCGGCCCCCTTACTCTGATCAGAGAGCGGAGGCCGAACGGTCATTCATTGTCCATGGGTGCGTGGCTGAAGTGGGGTTACGTGGCTCATACTATTATTGATTATTGTTTGTTGCTTGTTGTAAGTGTTTTGTTTTTGTTGTCGTCCTCGCCCGCGATCCCCCCCGCGACCCACCCGCGACCCACCCCGCGACCCACCCGCGACCCGCCCGCGACCCACCCCGCGACCCCCCTGCGACCCACCCCGCGGCCCACCCCGCGACCCACCCGCGACCCACCCGCGACCCACCCCGCGCCTGCCCCCTCACTCTTATCCGCACCTTCGGGGTTCTACATATTTGTTGCCTTCGGAGCAGAAGGTGCGGGGTGGGTCGGGGGTGGGGGACCCCAGCGGGCTTGCAACAGAGGTCACCCAACGAAAGGTCACTCTTGCGTGTCGTCGATCTCAGATCCTCAACCTCCAGCAAACAGGTCCCATCGTCGGCCTGGGTAGCAAGCAGCTGCACGCGGGAGCTGAACCTGAGGCTGCAGTGACCACTTAGCCTGGGCATCGGGTACCCTTGGAGACCGTGACGTCGGGGTCTCTCTGACCCAGTCCCTCCCCCAGCCACCCCTTCTCGTAGGCGAAAAACAAATCCGTATCCGCGGCCTCGCAGGCAGGGCCCCTGGGCCGCGACCCCGCGGATGCAAGGTTTTTGCTCGCGGACGCCCCCCGCGTGGAACGTATCCGTCCGACTACGTATCCGCGGGGTCGCGCCCAGGAATCCAGGCCGCGAGGGCGCGGACATGGGTATTATTTCCGCCGTTCGGTGACCCTCATCACTTCGCCGAGCGGCGCCGAAGGCCTTGCGCGCTGCCATTGCCCAGCGGCGGCAAGCGCGGTCGCAGCTCGGGTTCCCGCGGCTGGGCCGGCCTCCTCAAGGGGCGAAGGCTGGGAGGTGAGAGCGCCGCGGGCGCGCCGCGGGCAGGCCAGACTCCGAGCGGAATCCCCCGCGCTGCTCCCTTCAAGCCCGACTCGCGTAGGGGGCTGGACGCGTGAGACGCGGACCTCTGGCGAAGCTCAGCGTCTGGGGATCCAGCATGCCACTCAGCCCATAGGCAAGCATCCCGGATCCCTTTCTGGCCCCGTCCTCGCACACCCCGTGGCTCTCGGAGGTCGAAACTGGGGTGCATGTGAGACATCGTTTCTTGATCTCTCGCGTTACACTGAGAGATGTGGATTAATCCCGCCAGCCCTCTGGGCGGAGGTGACTTAGCGCGCTCCTTCTTCCAACCCCCTTCTTCACATCGGGGAAAGGTTTACCACTGTTCTGCTTTAAAAACGCCCCCTCTCCGCTTGACTGGCCACCAACAAGGAACCATGAGCAACCCCCCAGCATCGCTGTCGAAGCAACGCAAAGCGACGTAAAAGCAAAATCTGGATCGTGAGCGGGACCCCGCGACCACTTTGCATGGGCTTTTGACACGGGTGAAGGGGCTGAGAACATATTTGTCCAACGTGCGCTGCCAAATTCTCACTGCCAGTAAGAAGATCAAGTTCGTTGATGGCGCGCACACACACACACACCATACAAAATGCTGACCAGCCCGCTCCCACTTTGCAATGTTTTTTGACACGGATGGTCGAGTGACCAGCATCTTGCCCGTGCTGCCACGTGCACTGGCGAACCTGGCGCTCTGCATGCGCGCCTGGCGCGCATGTGCCCCCGGGGCACCTGGCGCACCTGCTGCACGCAGCGCACCTGGCACGCGTGGCGCATTTCGGCAGCGTCGCACACCTGACGCCGGCATTGGTTCTCAATCGCCGTCCATCCGATGGCGACTTCTGTCTAAAACGATTCTCGGGTACTGCTTCTATAATGGAAGGGCGGGCGGGAGTGAGCGGGAAAGCTCGTGGCGCTCCCTTCGCGAACTTGTCTCCTCCCACTCCCCCTACCCTGTCCCCTGGGTCTGGACCAGGGGGGCGCGAGAAGTTCGAACGTCCAAGGTGGCCACAAACCCTTGTAAATAGCACGCGTTCGCACTCACGAGGCCACAGTCCCTGGTAAACTGCAGCAAGTTAAATGCCGGCGGCCATATTCCGATTTAAATCTCGACGCACCCGATACTGTGAACCCAGTTTCACCGGGTGACACAAGCCACCTCCTCTCCAGAGCAAAATAACTGTCAGTCCACAAACAGTGCTTGCTCTTAGGGATCCTTATGTCGCTTCTCAGGAACTGCGCCCTTTGGCGCCCCCAGCGGGTCCATTCCCGCATGTCCCCGGCGGGTTCGTTCCCGCCCGTCGCCAACCCTGCGCTGCACTCGTCCCCCGTTTTGCATTGCTTGTTGCATCACATTACATCGCTCTGCATTGCTTTGTGGTTTGGTGCATTGCTTGGCAGTGCGGTGCATTGCTTTGCACTGCTTTGCACTGCTTTGCATCGCATTGCATGGCTGCGCATTGATGTGCACGGCTTTGAATTGTACTACCTTGCTTTACAGTGATTTGTATTGGATTGCATCGAGTTGCATTGCTTTGCATTGCTGCGCATCACTTTGCATTGATTTGCATTGCTCTGTCTGACGTTGCATGACGGTGCGCTGCTTTTCATTACTCTGGAATGGTGTGCATTGCTTTGCATTGATTTGCATCGCATTACTGCTTGCATTCATGTGCATTGCTTTGCATTTCGTTGCATTGCAGTTCAGTGCGTTGCATTGCATTGCATTGCATGGAGTTGCGTTGTGTTGCATATGTTTGCATTGCAGTTCGTTGCGGTGCGTTGCGTTGCATCGCATTGCTGTGCGTTGTATTGGTTTGCATTGCGCTGAACTGCGCTGTATCGCAGTGCATTGACTTACAGCGCGTTGCTTTGCATTAACCTGCATTGCATTGCATTGCGTTGCATCGCGCTGCATTGCTTTGCATGAAATTGCATCGTACTGCGTCGCATTACACTGCATTGCGTCGCATTGCTTTGCCGCGCTTGGCATACCATTGTAATGTAGCGCATTGGGTTGCATTGGTTTGCAATGCTTTGAATTGCGCTGCATTGCATTGCATTGCGTTGCGCTCAGTTGCACTGCTGCGCGTTGCGCTCAGTTACACTGTTGCACATAGGTGTGCGTTGCGTTGCACCGCTTGCATCGCATTACATCGCAGCGCATTGCTTTGCACCGCATAGACTGCACCAAATGTATTGCCCCGCCTAGGTCGTACCACATTGGTTGCGCCACCTGAGTTGCACCGCACATGCGGCAAGAAATCAATGTTTGGGGCCCACGATGGCTAGCATTCTCCGTGTTGGGATATTTGTTCGGGAGGGAGGGCGCTTGTCGGCTCCCCTGCCGTTTCCTGAAATGTCGGCGCTGGAGCCGAGAGCACGAATCCTCAGGCGTAGCGAGGGGTGCGCGCTCCCGAGGCCGCGAACCCTTGCACATTACAACCGAGGCACACCCCCGAGGCCACCATCCTAGATCTCACGACTACAGATGCGCACAACCCGCCTGCCCAAACCAACAGCTAACAATCTGCTTCCCTGGATAACATGCCAGCCAAACGAGTCGCCAGTTGCCAGCCCAGCAACCGCAGCCATCGTTTGGGAGCCTGGCCCCCCCAACGCGACTTGCGCGTCAGGGAAGTTCGAAGAAAACTGGCCCCGCACACGTCGATGAGGTGTCCTCAAAGTTCCAAGGATCCCCCACTCTTTGCCACTTCGCCAAGCCCCACCCCACACCACCGCTCCTCCAAGATTCCCACAGGCATGGGCCTGCTACAAATGAAGATCCAGATAATTGTGCTGGGGGAGGGCGCCGAAGATTTGGAGGGAGCAGGGCTGCCTGGAAGGAGGAAGTTGAAAGACATGGACCACGGGCAGATCGTGTGGGTCACCTGAGCCCGAGAAATTTGTCGCGAGATTATGGGAGGCAAGTCCTGTTCAGAAGCAGCTGGGCTACCTGCTGGGATGGGAGTGAGGGGCCTCGTGCGTTCCGTCCTAGCACGGCTGGCTGACGACAAAGCGACCTGAAGATCCCATGCGCTGCCACCCAGAGGCAGCAGCAGAACTCGGAAGGTACACTGTCAAGGCATCTCCTTCGCCGGCTGGACTTCTCGCTCTTGCGGTGCTGTCTGCGATGTCCGCTGATGTCCTCCTCCACGAACTCGTGGACCTGACACAGCTGGCATGTTCATGATTGCTTGTCTGCTGGCTCGGGATACCCACATCTGCTATACCATCGTTCATCGGCACGCGTTGCAATCCACATGATGATACAACATTGAACCTCTTCCTCAAACCATGCTTGATGCTAGCGGTCAACGCATCGATGAGTCGCGCCCCCATCGTACGGGATTATTACGAAGGGCGTCGAACAGCCTTACACTGTCCTTGGGTGCGCGGCTTGATGAGGCGTCTTTGGTCCCGTCAGACGTTGTCGCTGCCACCGCGGAAGCCGCAATGCCCACGCGCAAATCCGCCGACCCCCTTCGGCGTGTGTGAGACGCTGTCGTCGTCTTCATCGTCGTCGTCGCCAATCCCCAACAAAACTAGGAACAACAGAGAAAACGGAAGCCGTACTTAAGTCGATTCCCTTCCCTTTCCCCTTCCCTGACAGGGGGTCGGGTGGGTAAGGGGGGGTAGGGGAGGGGTAGGGGGAGAGGGGGTAAGGGGGGGGGGCAGCGAGGGGGTATGGGGGGGGGGTCGAGGGCCCCCCCGAGACGGCAAGCCGCATCGCTCACTCCCATCCGCCCTCCCAACACATAAGCAGTTCCCGAGTCTCAGCGCATCTCCGAGGAGCGCCACGCATGCAATGTGCGCCACGGGTTCAGGTGCACCAGGCACCCCGGAGGCCCAAGGATGCGAGGCGCGGCAAGTGCGGCACGTGCTTCACGAGAGGGCTGGGATGCTGTTGGCATGCGCAATCTGGAGGACGACGAGCCTGGCATCGACGACTGCTGTTCTGATGATGGCCCTGCAACCCCTGAGCGGTGGGACCATGTGGACATGGCGAAATGAGACCCCACGTGGTCTGCGCAGCGGGGCCGTGAGGTCCTTCTCTCAACTACAACATAAAAATAAACATCTACCAAACAGTAAACCGAGGGCCGACCGATAATGGGATTCTGCCTTGTTTTCTGACAAGGATGGCTGGCCTGCGCGCATCAAGCAACATCCTGGCACCCCCGCAATCCCTGCCAAAAACAAATGCGGAGTGGTCGCGGGGCGCCAGCGCATGCTCGAGATTTGGAGGCTGATTGCAGTCTGTAGGGTTTCTTGACAAGGATGGGGGGGGGGGCATGTCCCGGGTTGGCCCAGTCGGGTGTGGGAGGGTGTATATTAATAGGGAGCAATGATAGACAGGGCTGGGTATGGGGGGGGATTCAAAAACATCCCAGGTCATCGTACCGCCGCCCCTCAGGGACCCCGGCGGGTCCCGGGGGGTGGTCCCGCCCGTGGACGGGGAGTTTTCAGGAGAAGCTCCCCCTAGGAAGGCCTGCCCTGGTCCTGGCTCTGGCCCCACTCGCGGCCCCGGCCGCGGCCCCAGGGTCTCAGGAGGGGCCCCAGGGTCCCAGGGGGAGTTCCCGCCTTGTCAGGATCGGCGGCACTGGCCATACTTCACTAAATGCGAATTTGATCCGCCCCCGACCAGCTCGCAAACCCGCGCCCGCGGCCTAAGCCCATGACCCGCGCCTACGACCCGCCCCTGCGCCCTCGCTGGCGCCGCCGCCCGCGACCCTCACCTGCGACCCGCGCTCCCGACCTACTGAGTATCGTTTATCCGATCCCCATCCCCAGCGGCGTGCGCTGGGCCCCACTGGCCGATTTACCCCCCTAGATGGGGATATAGGCCGTTCCCTTCGGGTTTCGAGGGGTGTATCCCCAACTGGGAGGGCAATTTGGTGGGGGTCTCGGAGGGGATGGGCATGGGGGTCGGGTAAACGATACTGACCTACACCGCCGTTCCGCTCCCACGACCCATGCGAGCCGCCTGCGATCCGGCGGCGGCCCGCATGCGACCTGTCCGCCGGCTGTCCTCCACGTGTGCGAATCACGACAGACGAGGGGCAGCGAGGGGCTCACATTCACAGGCAAGGCCGCTGCCTGAAAGACAAACAGCGACAGCGGCGCCCATGCACCGTACCGTGTCCGGACTCCGCTCAGGCCCCGCACAGTTGGCTCGGCTCTGTGGGCGGGAAAGGCTATTCACCCTACCAGTCCTGGGTCAAGAGCTGACGACGCCTCGGGAGACGCCGACCTGGCAGGGTGCACACAAGTCGTCCGCGGGCGCACGAGCCCTACGTGCAAGCACCTGCGACCTGTCAGCAGCCCGCCTGCCACATGGCCTCTCCGAAAGATCGCTCGCGCCCGCCGCGGGGTCGCTCTCGTCTGCGGCACTCCCGCGGCCCGCCCGCGGCCTGCGGCCAACCTGCCGCCCGCCAGCGACCTGCCTGCCGCATCTTGAAGCATCGGACCTGGCGGCGAGATCATCTCACCGATCTGCGACCCAGCGAACCGCCTGCGACCCGTTGGCGGCTTGACTGCCACATGGCTGACAGTGAAAACTCGGCCCCGATCGAGCTCTCCACCTAAGCTGCCGCCGGCTTACTAGATCCGCCACCGTGCCGCGGGCACCGAGCGGAGCGACCTCAGGCCTGCTCGAGCTCGAAATGCTGAGTGCTACCACTGCTCTGCGAGAGACGGCCGATTCAGGACAACAAAGGGGAACACCATGCTATCCCTCGGCTGCACGCAAGAGTGACCAACACACTGCTTGGCTACATGTTGGCCCCAGCTCTCGCATCTTATACAACGAACGGAACACCACACGAGGTCACGTGTGATCCACAAAGCACAAGTCGGGCTGGATGCGCAACACGAATATCAAGAGGAGGGCCCCGACAGGGCTGCGACAGAAACCCGCGGCGTGTGCAAAGGGAGGGTGGAGGGGGAGAAGGGGAAGCACGGGGGACGGCGGGGGGCGCGCAAACCTTCGCCCCCGAGTTCGAGGCGCGGAACGCGTAAAAATATGCAAGCTTGGGAGTGCAAGCGCTTCTTTTAGGAAAGAAACCAAAATCTGGCGGACCCCTTGCGGGGCCATCAGGCTCCGCGGCTTCGGCTTGCTGCTCCCTGCTCCAGTTCCACGTTCCAGTCTCGGATGTTGCAATTACGTGTGCTGTTTCCTGCTGTGAACTGTTGAAGTCCGCGCGAGGGGGGGGCCGAAAACCCTCCTGATTACCTTCACCTGGGGCTCTCAAAATTTGAAAATGACACCGTGCTCGCGTCCACAAGGCCATACACCCTTGCAAATTGCTGTGTGTTCGCGCTCCCGATGTTATAACTCCACTGAAAGTATACCGTATGTGCGTCTCCGAGGAAATACTCTCTTGTAAGTTACGCAATGACTGCGTCCCCGAAGTCAGGATCCCTCGTAAGTTACGCTGTCCTTGCGTCCCCGAAATCATAAGCCTGAAGGGGCCCCGAGACACACACACACACACACACACATGAAACGATACACATCCCAAGATTCCCTTATGTCTTCCATCTTTTCTGGAGGTTCGTCTCTCCCCCGCTTCCCGTGTTTCCGATTTTTTCCAGTGGAATCGACGATGAGTTGTGTCTGTGTGTTTTCCCTCCTGAAAACCCTCGGAGAGTAGGCAATGTTCGCGCGTTCGAGGCCACAATTCTCCATAAAACGCCCCGCATGTTCAAGGTTGCCAGGACTGGGGGGCCTCCCGTCGACTACCGACGGGTGCCGAGTCAACGGTATGTCCACCGCGGCCCTCGGAAAGCTCCGCACGAGCCTCGGGGCCGGTCATTTTGGAACCCCAAAAGAGGAGGTGCAGGACGCTGGAGCTTTGAACCGAAGACGTACCCATCGCATAACACGCATGCTCTACCTGTTCTTGCCTGGGGCCAAGCGGCCCGTCAGGGGTGGGTTGCACCCCGCGTGATGGAGCAGAGCTGCTCCAATGGCAAGACGTCCGTGGGCCAGCAGGTGCTGTCGTTCTCACGGTCGAGAGGCTAGGCTGGAGGATACAGAGCTGGAGTAAGTTTGTCACGGTTCGAGGAGTAGAAATCGATATTCCGGTTCTTGGGTACAAGTCTCTGAAGTTGGTTTTACATCAGGCTGTTCGGGATGTGCTTCTCAGAGGTCTTGGATATGGGCAGAAGACTCCTGGGCTCCAAGGAGGTCCCTTGCTGGAGCCCGTCATCGAGGTCATCCAGAAGCTCAAGGGCTCCGACAGGCTTCAGGCTGCTGCTGGGCTCGTTGGGGCTGTTGCTAGAGGTGCCCGACCCAGCTCAAGCTCTACGACGATCGACGCGTGGTCGATCTCCTCTGTCAGCTGTGTGGTGAGGTCGCTGGGACTCCCAGCCACCGCTTTGTGCCTGCCCTGCGCACGCCTGTTCGCCGAGACCGGGATGTGGACGAATTTCTCGCTTTGGGGGAGACGCCCGCCAACAGGCTGCGGACGACACGGTCGTTGGCAGAGAGCCCCGAGTGGCAGTGGCCCGCCCCGTACACGCAGTCGGGCCACAAGTGGGATGCCGTTCCTCCTGGAGGGTGCCTGGGGCCGCGGGTTCGCCTGGACGGGTCCCGAGTGGACCCCGCCTTGCCCCAATTCGCCCCCTAGCTGGTTGGGCCGTGGTCTGCATGTCCGAGGACTCCTGGGGAGGTTACTGGCCATCGCTAGGACGTCCATTACCTGCGTTTGTTCGGTTTCGTGCGTGGTTTTTTCGCAAGATGATCCAGGTTGCTCCTCAGAATTTCCCCGCTGGGAAAAAGTGCACTCGTCCGAGCGATACCAAGGTCATGTCTCTGGGGCTGCGTATGGGCCGTTGCCACACGCGGGTGCAGTCGAGTGGCTGCGGCGAAGTGTGCGCCTTCCTCATGAGCCTTCGCCTGGCTGGCCCATGGAACATCATCTTGAGAAGGGGCCGACCGTCCCGGCATTCCTAGAGTCATACCACGAAATGTTCGTAGAACCCAACAATGCCCTAAGAACAAAAACGATGTTCTTAGAACATAAACCCGATGTGTTAAGACAAGACAGTCCCAGCAATACATGTTCTAAGAACATTTCGTGGGAACCACAAAAGGTTCTTACAACATTGCTTGGTGGGGCCACAGGCGCGCCGGGACGCTTCGCCACTGCTTGATCATCGAGACTCGGAGCAGGGGCCCCAGCCAGGAACTCGAAGAGGTTACGTCCTCGGAGCTCCGGGAGGACATCTCCAGGCTTGGGGGTGAGATAGGCTTGGGTAGGATCTCGGCGTCTACGGTCAAGTCCCGCCTCTCCCCGGCACAGGGCTCGTAGGTCAGGAGCTGATGAATGGAAATGGAGGGCAACTAAGAGGGCTGACGAGCTGGCTGGAAAGGGGGCCCCGGCCCAGCCCCACAATCCTTGGACACGTAGCAAGTAGCCAAGTGGTTCCCCTGATTCGGCAGTCGGCGTGACCGATTGCAGAAATCATGGATGATTTGGCCTCTAGAGATTTCCCCGATGCTTCGAAAATTCGACGGCCCCGTCGGGCCAAGCCGAGTTTGATTGAGCTGGTCCCTGAGCCCAAGGGTCAGGCCACCGAGCGTGCAGGGACGAGCTCGTATAGATGCCTGCACTGTGGCGAACGAGGCAAGACTCGTGCTGCGGTGAGTGTGTGCCCCTCCGGTGGGCCGCCTAGGATTGCGCGGACCGGCCACCCATCCCACAGGATGTGGCTGATGGAGGCAGTGGCCTGGTGTGTTCGGTGCGCGGCTTTCGGGAGCTCTCGAACCCATCCCTGCCTTCTCCAGGAACGCCACGGGAGCCTGCGCAATCGCCCCGCAGAAGGGACTTTGAAGCAGTTGAAGCGAGGAATCGACCCCAGCTCGAAGAAGTTCGTGAGGAGGTCGGTTCCCCTGGTCTGGCAGCCGTCTGGCTGGGCGTCCAGGGAGGCCGGATAGCCACCCAGAGCTGTTTTTCGCCGCTTTATCGGTCAGCGGTAACAGAAGGCATCGGAGCCAATAGGAACCAATAGGAGGAGGAGGAGGAGGAGGAGGAGGAGGAGGAGGAGGAGGAGGAGGAGGAGGAGGAGGGAAGGAGGAGGAGGAGGGAGGAGGGAGGAGGGGGGAGGGAGGAGGGAGGGAAAGGAGGGAGGAGGAGGAGGAGGAGGAGGAGGAGGAGGAGGAGCAGGAGGAGGAGGAGGAAGGAGGAGGAGGAGGGAGGATGAGGATGAGGATGAGGATGAGGATGAGGATGAGGATGATGATGAGGAGGAGGAGGAGGAGGAGCTGGAGGAGGGAGGAGGGAGGAGAGCGAAATGCGCGTCGGCAGCTAGGCACTCGTCGATCTGACCCCCCACCGGCCTCTCGAGCTTGGCGGCCCAGGGCAGGATGCGCCACCTCCTGCGCAAGGGCCGCAAGCCCCGCCCACACTCCGCTCCGGGAGGGGCGGCAGCAGAATGAGCAGCAGCATGGGAAGAGCGAGGGGGAGGAGCAGTGCTTTGGAGGGGAAGGGGAGGCAGAGGAGGGGAGAGGGGAAGCGGATGAAGGGCAGAAAGTGAGAGCGGAGGGGAAAGAAAGAAGAAGAGGAGGAGGAGGAGGAGGAGGAGGAGGAGGACGAGGGCGAGGAGAAAGGGAAGAAGGATGCGAGGACGTGGGGGGAGGGGCGCGAGCGAGCTTTAGGGGCTCCAGATCCTGGCACGCCGCCAACGCATGGTTGGCCGCCTGCCGTGCACCCACGACAGGTGGCTCCCGCACGCGCGCGGGGGTCTCGGAGCGCAGCAGCCTCAGCACGTCCTGGACCAGGTCCGTTCCCTGAGGCGCGGGAGCTGGGCCTCACATCTCCGCGGGAAGGTGCGGGGGAGAGCGCGAGAGAGGGAGAGCGAGAGAGACGTTCTATCAGCGGTGACGTGGAACACGAAGCGTCGGGAAGCAACAGCCAGGGCGCGGCAGCGCTAACTGCGCACCAAAACGAACGGAGAAGAGAAGAGCTGCGGCGGAGAAGGGAGAAGGAAGGTTTCGTGCTCATGACGTGTAGCATGCCAAGCGTTGTTCTTCCAGTTGATCAAGGCCAAAGTAGGTTGGAACATCATAAGACTACGGCGGGTTCGCGCGGCGCCAGCGCGCGCACAGGTTTGTGACACCGCGTCGATCGTTCACCCTTTGAACGATCGCGGCCCCGATCGTTCAAGGTTGAGTTCCGTCGGGTCCAGTGGCGTTACCGCGTCCCTCGGTGCTTCCGCATCGCAGAATTCAACCTTGAACGCTTCGCCAGCGTCGCTGGTGCGCCAACGCCGCCTGAACCGACCGCAGAGGACAACACTTAACTCTTCGGATGGGGCGCCAATGGCTCGCTCTCCCAAGCTGGCTCATCGTACAGTTCCAGAGCCCCTCCGGAAGGGCTTCCCAGCGCGCCCTCTAGCCTCTCACGAAGCGCACCACGCCATAGGCGGCACTCGTTTTGTCTGCTACGCAATGTGCATCGTTCCTGCTGCGATTCCCTAAACAGTGCTCCCACTGAAGGGGTCCGAACGGATATTGAAAGGCTTGGAATTAATTCTTCGACGAGTTTGGTGGGCGGCTGGATTCCTGGGTCCCGGGTTTCGGGCTCTGGGCCGATAAACTGCGTCGAAGACGCATCGAACACATATAGAAAATGGGCGGAAAGCGCAGACCGGGCCTGGACCCGAAAACGGGAAAGAACCTGACACCGAAAACGAGTCAAAAAGACAGCTCTAAACTGAAAGAAAACGGAAGTTCAAAAATCACCAAAACTGAAAGACAACGGCTAATTACCAGAATGGCAACTATTACGTAGATCTTGACAAGGAAAGAAGAGGAGGGGGAAAAGAACCTTCCCCTAATGATCTAATGACATCTAAGTCACCCCTCCCCCCCTTCCCCCTCCGCCCTCCCCCAAACGACGGGTGCAGCGCAGGCTCGGGGCCACCCATGCGTGGCCGCTGGCGAACGCGTCGGATACGACATGACCACGGCGGCCCGCTGACGGCTCCTCCCGCTGACGGGGGTTGCGTGGGAGCCGCGGGTATAATCGTGAAGGGCTATATCATGGCGCAGATCCTTCTGAACTCTGTCAGAAAGGCGGGTGCGAGCATTCACTGCTAGTGATGTTGCGCTGGACCTTTGCGTTGGAGATCCACGTGAGGCGTGCGAGTGAGTGGCCAGCGCTGTAAGAGTCTCAGGTTGTCGAGATCCTGGCCGCGGTCAACTACCCAGGTCATTGCGACCACGGTCATATCGAGAGAGCAGAGAATAGAGAGCAGAGGGTACATGTCAGAGAGTACAGAGCAGAACTGAGCAGAGAGAACAGAGAGTGCAGAATAGAGAACAGACGCCCTAGCGAGTTTCGAGGACATCGAAAACAGAGCAGTAACGTAAAAAGTAGGAATCCAATCGATGTATATATATACATATATATATATACATGTGTATGTATAGAGAAGACCGAAGGAGAGAGAACTGATCAGCAAAAGAGAGAGGGAACGAGAGGTGTACTTGCGACCAGGGTCAGAATGCTAGGACATTCGCATAACAGGGTGTAGAAAGAACATGTCCGAGAGTATAGAGCATAGAGCAGTGATGGGTAGAGAGAGGAGTGTGCAAAAGGAGGAATAATGAGGTACTGCACTGGAGAATTAGCAGTAGAGCGAGTTGATCGAGAAAGGGCGAGACCTCGAAAAGACTTGCTGATTTGGGGTCATCCCTGGTGTAAGTTTAGTGCTGGCCGTGTTGACTGATGGAAGCTCCAATTAGATGTTCGTACTCATGTCGTGAACACGTGCATTATATGTGCGACAGCTGTATCTGCCACCGTGCCTGCACGGACTGAGCATGCTAGAATGCTCGTCTGTTGTCTGGGAGGTTCCTTTAGTCGTTCTAGGGCCGCTCCCGCCCCCCCTCCCCGCACACGCAAGCGTGCCTTGAAGATCGTCCCCTGAGTCTGCTCTGCGTGGCTCTCCGCGGGCTCCAGACGGCCCAAGTGTCCTCCAAGACGGCTTCCAAGGAAGCCAAGACGACACCAAGACGGGCCAATATGGCCCACGACAGCCTCAAGACAGCATTAAGACTGCCTCGAGACGGCCAAAGAGGCCCCCAAAACGACCCAAGATGGCTCCAAGAGGCCCTCAAGGAGAGCCCGAGGAGCAAAGACCATGAATTGCCTTTCGGTGTTTGACAGATCGTGAGGTTGTCGCATGTCTGGTTTCTCAGACCGTCGAAGACGACCCAAGAAGGCTCCACGATAGCTCCAAGACAGCCCAAGAGGCCCCAACGAGGGGCCCCAAGTCGGCCGAAGATGACCCCAAGATCGCCTAATTAAGAGACTCCCAAGAGGGCCCCACGACGGCCCTGAGCGCTGTGCAACAGGACGGCCACGAGAGGCCCCAAAGACGACCTCCGCGGGCGTCAGGCGGTCCAAGAGCCCCGGAAGACGGCCTCCAAGAATGCGAACAACCTTGATTGCCCTGCGGTTGTTGGATCGATTTGGGTGTCTGGCCGCTGAAGACGGCCGAAGTGGCCTCCAAGACAGGCCGAAGGCAGCCCATGCGTCCACCAAGCAGGGCTCCAAGTCGGTCCAAGAGGACCCACAGATCGCCACAGAGCCTCCCTAGAAGGGCCCCAGGCGACCCTAACGCGCTCCAAGAAGGCACCAAGACTGCATTGAGAGGCTCCCAAAACGGTCCCCGAGGGTGTCAGACGGGCCAGGAACCCCCAGAGCCCCCAAGAGGCCTTCTCCTCCTTGTCTTCAATGTGTCCACCCATCCTCCTCCTCCTCATTCTCCTCCTCCTCTTCCTCCTCCTCCTCCTCCATCTCCTCCCCCCTACCGCGTGGACGAAAATCAGGTCGAGTGCACGACCCGCCTGAATTAAGACCGCTCGATGAACTGCAGCGGGGACGAAGATGAGGTCAGATTCACGACTCGAGACCAGTCGTCAGAATTGCGCCGTCCTTACACCCAGTCTCCTTCCTGGTGCGCTGTTGCACAGGCACGGTGGCGGGGTTTGCCGCAGGCAGCTGGGCGCATGTACATATATAATATACGTATGCACATATATATATATATATATGTATATATGTGTAAATATACATGTATATATAATACACATACATATCGACCGATAAAGAAAGGAAGAGACAGAGAGAGAGAGAGATAAACACATACATCAACACATACACTCACGAGATACGTAAACACACAAACAAGCAAACGAACGATCCAGACAAGGCATATATAGAGAGAGGTAAGGATCGGACAGCCATATACATGCATGTAGATGTACATAAATTTACAACCAAATATTTATGTGTGGCAAGGAGGGAGAGAGAGAGAGAGAGAGAGAGAGACAGAGACAGAGACAGAGGCCGAGGCAGCATACCGGGAGAGAGGGAGAGAGAGCAAGAGAAAAATATAAACAAAACCATGTTATATATAATGAAAGAGAGAGAGAGAGAGAGAGACAGACAGAGAGAGAGAGAGAGAGACAGAGAGAGAGAGGAGAAGAGGAGAGGCGAGGCGAGGAGAGGAGAGGAGAGAAGAGAAGAACAGAGAAGATAAGAGAAGAGAAGAGACAGTAGAAAGAGGGAGCGATAAGAAATGGGGAGAAGACACTCTGCCGGCCCTCTTGTGGGACCATCAGGCTGCGTGGCGTCCTGCTCCTCGCGCCAATACCAATTTCCAGGTTCCAGCGTCATACTTGTACTTACCTGTAAACTGCTACTGTCCGCGCGAGGGGGGGGGGGGGGGGGGGGCGAAAACTGCGCTTGCCACCACGCCCGAATCGTGTTGCCTGAATTCCGGTTGGGTCTGGGGCACGTAGCAATAATCCCTCGTAGCTTACGCGAGATTCACGTTCCCGAGGCCAGCATCCCTAGTACATTCGAGCTGCCGAGGCCAGAGTCCTTGAAGATTACGATAGCTTCGCGATCTCGAGGCCAGAACCCCTAGCGAATCGCGCCAACTTCGCGCTCCCGAGGCCAGAGCCCTTTCAGAACTACACCACATTCGCGAGCGGGTCACGGTCCCAGGCAAATTTCGCGAGATCCTCGCACCCGAGGACACGATGCCTTCTACGTGGCGTCACGATTGCCAGCCGTCCTCGCATACAAAGCACTCATTTGTAATTCCGGTCATTTGTAATTCCGGTCATTTCCAATTCCGGCCACGAATTGCAAATGAGAGGTGCCGACGGAAAGGCATGTGCTCAAGCGCTACGCCCAACGTGTCTCCAAGGCGACAACAACAGCAACGTCGTCGCCGTTCCGTGTGACACGCAGGATTTGCGTGTCACGTCTACGCGACACGCAAATCCTGCGTGTCGCGTCGCCCGGCCGCCCCGAAGCGTTCCGGGTGACACGCAGGATTTGCGTGTCACGTTTACTTACGCGACGCCGCCCCGAGCGCGTTCCGTGTGACGTGACACGCAGGATTTGCGTGTCGCGTAGACGTGACACGCAAATCCTGCGTATCACGTCAATCTGAAGCCTCAAGGCCGCCGAGTGGCTGACACGCAGGTTTCGCGTGTCGCGCAGACGCGAACGCCTCCGTGACACGGAAATTCTGCGTGTCACGCGGCCAGGAGCGCCGATCGAGGAGTGCCGAGGAATGCACCCCGAGGAGTGCCGAGGAGTGCCGAGGAGTGCCGAGGGGGCCACGGTCCCCGGCCCTTGGCCCCCTCCTGCTGGGGCCCGCGTGACACGCAGATTCTGCGTGTCCCCACCCCGGCCCCCGGACCCCTGGCGTGCGACGCGCAGATTTTGGGCCCGCGTGACATGCAGATTCTGCGTGTCCCCACCCCGGCCCCCAGGACCCCCGGCGTGCGACGCGCAAATTTTACGTGTCCGCCCCCCTGGCGGGGCCCGCGTGATACGCAGATTCTGCGTGTCCCCACCCCGGCCCCCGGACCCCTGGCGTGCGACGCGCAGATTTTGGGTCCGCGTGACACGCAGATTCTTCCTGTCCCCACCCCAGCCCCTAGGACCCCTGGCGTGCGACACGCAGATTTTGCGTGTCCGCCCCCCTGGCGGGGCCCGCGTGACACGCAGATTCTGCGTGTCCCCACCCCAGCCCCCGGACCCCCGGCGTGCGACGCGCAGATTTTGGGCCCGCGTGACACGCAGATTCTGCGTGTCCCCACCCCGGCCCCCAGGACCCCTGGCGTGAGACACGCAGATTTTGCGTGTCCGCCCCCCTGGCGGGGCCCGCGTGACACGCAGATTCTGCGTGTCCCCACCCCGGCCCCCGGACCCCCGGCGTGCGACGCGCAGATTTTGGGCCCGCGTGACACGCAGATTCTGCGTGTCCCCACCCCGGCCCCCAGGACCCCTGGCGTGCGACACAGATTTTGCGTGTCCGCCCCCCTGGCGGGGCCCGCGTGACACGCAGATTCGGCCCCCGGACCCCTGGCGTGCGACGCGCAGATTTTGGGCCCGCGTGACACGCAGATTCTGCGTGTCCCCACCCCAGCCCCTAGGACCCCTGGCGTGCGACACGCAGATTTTGCGTGTCCGCCCCCCTGGCGGGGCCCGCGTGACACGCAGAT
The DNA here is from genome assembly GCA_963575745.1 of Prorocentrum cordatum. Lineage (NCBI taxonomy): Eukaryota > Dinophyceae > Prorocentrales > Prorocentraceae > Prorocentrum > Prorocentrum cordatum. The sequence continues at coordinate 20,029 of CAUYUJ010020604.1, read as the reverse complement.
TCTGCGTGTCCCCACCCCAGCCCCCGGACCCCCGGCGTGCGACGCGCAGATTTTGGGCCCGCGTGACACGCAGATTCTGCGTGTCCCCACCCCGGCCCCCAGGACCCCTGGCGTGAGACACGCAGATTTTGCGTGTCCGCCCCCCTGGCGGGGCCCGCGTGACACGCAGATTCTGCGTGTCCCCACCCGGGCCCCCGGACCCCCGGCGTGCGACGCGCAGATTTTGGGCCCGCGTGACACGCAGATTCTGCGTGTCCCCACCCCGGCCCCCAGGACCCCTGGCGTGCGACACGCAGATTTTGCGTGTCCGCCCCCCTGGCGGGGCCCGCGTGACACGCAGATTCTGCGTGCCGCCACCCCGGCCCCCGGACCCCCGGCGTGCGACGCGCAGATTTTTTGGGCCCGCGTGACACGCAGATTCTGCGTGTCCCCACCCCCGCTCCCAGGACCCCTGGCGTGCGACATGCAGATTTTGCGTGTCCGCCCCCCTGGCGGGGCCCGCGTGACACGCAGATTCTGCGTGTCCCCACCCTGGCCCCTGGACCCCCTTCGTGCGACGCGCATATTTTGGGCCCGCGTGACACGCAGATTCTGCATGTCCCCACCCCGGCCCCAGGACCCCCGGCGTGCGACGCGCAGATTTTGCGTGACCGCCCCCCTGGCGGGGCCAGCGTGACACGCAGATTCTGCGTGTCCCCACCCCGGCTTCCGGACCCCCGGCGTGGGACAGGCAGATTTTGGGCCCGCGTGACACGCAGATTCTGCGTGTCCCCACCCGGGCCCCCAGGACCCCTGGCGTCGTGCGACACGCAGATTTTGCGTGTCCGCCCCCCTGGCGGGGCCCGCGTGACACGCAGATTCTGCGTGTCCCCACCCGGGCCCCCGGACCCCCGGCGTGCGACGCGCAGATTTTGCGTGTCCGCCCCCCTGATTCTTCGTGTGCCGCCCCAGGCGCGCTCCGTGTGACACGCAGATTTTGCGTGTCACGTGCACGCGACACGCAGGATTTGCGCGTCACGTCTACGCGTGCCCGATCGAGGATGGCTCGCCCCAGATCCAGACTCGGGCGCGCGCTCGAATGCATTTGCCCTGGGGCCTCTGGGGCCTAACAAGCGCGTTCATTTCTAATTCCGGTCATTTGCAATTCCGGCCACGAATTAGAAATGAAGCGCGCCGAAAGGGCGGCGGAGGCCACGTGCACACGAATTAGAAATGAGCACTCTGTACGTATGAGGTTCCGATACTGCTTCATCGGCGGTGGACAAACCTCCCTTTAGTAGACCTCCCCTTAGTGAAAACGGCCTGGGACCGAAACCGACGGACCTGGACCCGCAAGAATGACGGCCGCGACGCCCTCCCGCGAACCGAAAACGGCCAACTCCTTAGTCGACGTGTCATGGTAGGAGGTCTGTCCTCACCCCCGACTTCAGGTCGGCTCCCGGGCATCCTATGCCATGGCTCTGGCGCAGACCCCATCCCAAAGGAGGGGGCCGCGGCCGAGGGCGAAGCGCCTGCGGACATGCTTGAGCGGCGATGGGGCACAAAAAGAGGAGCACGCCGAAGAGACACCAGGGAGATGGGAAGAGCGACTGGACAAGGAAAGAGCTGGGCGAGTGGACAGAGGCGACAGCGCCCGGGGACAAGGAATACGGCTGAGGGGACGTACGATCACATAGAGTAGACACTACGGAAAAAAGGAGAAAGGGAAGTAGGAGAGGGGTGGGGGGTGGAAGCAGCTTAGGTGTAGAGAAGATAAGGACACCTGGATGTATATAATGCACCCGGGTTGAAGGGAGAAGAGAATAGCATGACGATAATATGAACGACCAGGGGCAGAGAGAGAGAGAGAGAAAACGAGAGCAAGAGACAGAGAGAGAGAGAGATGGGCATAGAGTGATGGGAAAATGCAGGGAGAGAGACAGAGAGAGAGGGAGAGAAAGAGTGGCAGAGTGCGAGAGAGATAGAGAGAAAGAGAGAGAGAGAGAGAAAACAAAAACAGAAGGCGGAAATCACTTGTAACATATATTGGTGTATCCACTCGCTCTCTTACCATCATTTGCACTTGCAGCCTTGTGCGATTTGCCGCGTCAGAGAACGACGCTTTCGCCGATGTCTCACGCGTTCGTGCATTATCACCTCTAGTCAGAACATTGCTAATGGATGTGCGAATTGCCAGCTGGCACATAATCATGATGCTCACAATATCGTCTTCGAGCGCCAAGGAAGGAAGCTACCCGAAACCTGGTCGGAGTCCACCGTGCCACTGTCTCCGTCGTACCCCAGCGCCTGCAGAGGCAAGTGCTGCCTCCCACAGCTCACCTGTTGGCCACCGCTGGGCATCACAATCCCTGACGCTCCCTGCAATCGTTGGTGTGGCCGCAGCCCGACTCCCAGGAGCACTGCGGAGGCTGACTTGGAGACCAAAGGATCTAGCGCGGGAGCTTTGGCTAGCAGTACCCCCATCGACTGAGCACTGCAAGCTGACACTATCCGGGGCCGCCCTGCAACTTGGCAAACGTCGTTCGATCACCTCCCCGAGGAGAGGCTCGAGAGAATGCAACGCTCTGTCGGAACAGCGGTGATGGCAATCTGCACTTCACGCAACAAAGGCCCATACGAAGACACGCGTACAAGCTCCCCAAAAGTCTGCCTTTTCAGCTGTCGGCAGCCGATCGAATGCATCATTCCGCATGCGTTTTATCTCGGGCGGGGCATTGGTCACACGACTACCCGAATTATCTCGTCCTGACGTTGGGGGAGCAGAGGTCTCTCGGAAAAGGCGAGGGCGTTTGAAGGGATCACATCACCCCTGGAAATAGCGCTGACCCGCCTTCCACCGAAAATGTAGCGCGCAACTGTTCCGGAACCAATGCGGCGAGAGAAGCTTCCTGCCGGTGTCAAACTCCTACGACCCTGGCCGCCTACAGTCAAAACCTATCATGAGCACGCGTGGCAAGGACGCAAGACCCTTGGACGCCGAAGTTGGGGTATTTTGGGCGCCCGCCCCAAGGGTACCTTGAGAGGCTGGCCAATGAAACATTGAAAAGGACGGGCCGCAGAGGCAGAGGCAGGAAGGGACCCAAGGGTACCCTAGAGAAGGCGCTCGTCCTTATCAAGGGCGTTGACCGTACCTCGAAACAAGCTTGACTTGACACGAGGCTGCCCATTCCTTCCGAGGGGCGCACGGCCAGCAGCACAGATACACAGATCCTTCTGCGCACCAGGAGGGGGGGGGGGCGAGGCGGCCGCGAAGCAGCTGCAGGGTGTCGCTGCCGCCTTCTCGGCGCAAGGACCTCGAAATACGGTCCAGAAGCCTCTGAAAGTATGCTCAGTCATAGGCGACCACATGTGAACCCTACCCCCACCCCAACGATTTCTGAGGGAGGGTGGGGGTTCACTTCGCTCGGGAGCACGAAGTGAACCCCCACCCTCCCTTGGGTGGGTAGGGTTCGCATGTGGTCACCGAACTCAGCCGATGCCCTCGCCAGCAAGAGCTGTGCTTCCAGGGGACGGCTGAGGAAGACGCAGCGAAGGACATCGAAAATTGGAAGAGAAAGGGGAACGGGAAACAGAGCAAGACGCAGAACAGGAATTTGAGGTGAACTGGAGCGGGACTCCGACGGAGAATGGGACAGGGGAGATAGAATGAAGGAAAAGGTGAATAAGGTTATGTTCAGAAGAAGAAGAAGAAGAAGAAAAATAACGACGGTCGTAACCCAGAAATGGCAACGGACAAAGACGGCCGATGAGGCACCCAAATTAGCCCAAGATCGCCCAAGAGGCCTCCAAGATGGCCCCAGGACGGCCCAAGAGGTTCCCAAGGCGGCCTCCAAAGGGCCCGAAGACGGCCCAAGAGGCTTCCAAGACGCCCAAAATGGCCTTCAAGACGATCCTGAAGCGCTCCGAGGCAGCCCAGGGAGGTGACGTCCGACGGCATCAAGCGGGCCAGGATCGCTTTAAGACGACCAAAGAGGCCCCCAAGAAGCCCCCAGGAAGCTCCCATGAGGCCCCAAAAGAGGCCCAAAAAGAAGCCCCAAGACGGCCCAAGTAGGCACTCAAGAGGCCCCCAGGAAACTCCCAGTTGGCCCCAAGAATGACACAAGAAGATACCAAGAGGTCTCCTCATCCTTCTCCTCATCCTCATTGTTCCTCCCTCTCCTGGTCCTCCTCTTCTTCCCCCACTTGTTCCCCGAAGGACTTCCACAACGACTGGGAGAGCGCATGGTCCAATAGCGTGGACAAACGTTGTCCAAACGTTAGGCCACATAGGCGTATCCTAAAAGGCAGGGGGCAGCGGTGATTCGCCGTAGGCGTCTTCGATACCGATCTAGCAAGCTTGATATCGACTGGTTGATCTCCCTATCTATCCATCGGCCCCATTGCTACAATCTATATATAACTATATATATATATATATATATATAGATTGACATGTCTTTCGAACAAGCCTTGTCCATCGATCTGATTGATCATCGGTACCACGATCTATCCATCGGAACAACGGCGGACCAATTGCGGACCAACCGCTGGACAACCACGGGACAACCTCGGGACGACCGCAAAACAACAACAAGACAACCACAGAACAGCCACGAAGCAACCACGGGATAACCGCATTCGAAATCAAGGCCTTCTCCTTCTCACTTCCCCATAACAGATGGATCGGATGAGACGCATCATGGGGCAACCCGGAAGCCTGTGCAGCAACTAGACGAGCGCGCTTCACTGCTCGCAAAGTAACCACTCGCAAATGGCCTGGATCCGCCGCGGGGGATCTACGATAAATCTCATCGAAGCAGACATATGTTTGTCGGACGTGTGCGAGTAGGCACCCTGCGAGTAGTGGAACGCGCTTGGTGAGCAACACAAGCACGCTGCGCCCAACACCCTCGGGCAGCAGCCCCCCGGCCTCGTGCCGGCAGGACCGGGGGTGCAAGCGGGTCCTGTATCGCATGCCCTGGGCAGCAAACTCCGAGGCACTGCTCCCTTGGTGCTCGTGTGTGGTTGAATGTGAATTCCCCCAGCTACT
>CAUYUJ010020604.1:0-12500 GCA_963575745.1 Prorocentrum cordatum | reverse complement strand
AGTAGTAGTAGTAGTAGTAGTAGCAGTAGTTATCGTAATAGTAGTAGCTGGATCGCCGAAAGGCGCCCAACGTGGAACGCTGGCGGCGGGGTCGCCGCTGGTCGACACGACGCGAACCTTCCGCAAAAAACAGTCGTCGTGAGGCTCATGTTGGCAGACCAATGTCTTATCTGGTCTGTCTGCTGTGCAGTGTGGCCAGCCGCGACCAGCCCTATCTGGCCGCCTGCCCCAGATATTACAGTAATGGCGTGTGCGAGTGAGAAATGCTGATATTCACCCGATGCAGGCCACGGCTGCCCGTCATTCCCCAGTGCCCGACCCCATCTGGTGCCTTTGGCTGAGAGGCATCGTGCATGGGAAGCTGCTCTGGTCAAAATTGGATGCTGGGAGCGTGACTTGAGGGTGGCCAGACTTTTTTGCGCGGATGCACTTGACAGAAAATGCCTGACAAGAGCACATAGCGTCTGTTCAGTCCTCGAAGCGATTACATGAAGCAAACAAGCAAAAATGTGCACATCGATGACGCTTGCTGTTGTGCGCACTCACGGCGACGCTGCTGCCCCACGGGGTCCTTCCCGAGCCCTGACGATGCGCATCAGCAGCCCGCTCCACCAGGAGGCGCGACCGACCGCACGCGGATGCCAAGGAACACGCTGGAAGACTCCTTGAGAGAGAGGCTCTGGCCTCCAGCAAATCAGGCCCGCTCCTCCCCACGGGGGCCTCCAGGGGAAATTCGACACGCCCGTGGCCACGACCCGGAGGCTCTCGGCGCCGCCCACGTGCCCCGCATCGTCGGCCTCTCGGGGGGGGGGGGGGAGGGTTATGCTGCTCCCATCGTACCTCAAGAGCCACATCCCAGAGAGAACTTCGGGCACCCAGACAAGTAGCGAAACAGTGTCGAACGAGTATCGCCTCCCAGGGCCCGACATTTGAGAACCCTCCACTTGCGGTACTTTCTTGGTGCTCGGCATTCTTTCTGGTGGTCAATGCTAAAGTAGGTCGGGACATCATCAGCGGACTGTCTGGAAGGGCAGGCCCTTCGGAGGGGGGGGCGAAGCCTGCTGCAAGGCAGGAGAGACGGGCCCGCGCCGGGGGCCGAGCCAGGGAGCGCGCCTGCAGCGAGAAAATGCGGAGGCTCCCGGTGAAAACGTGAGGGGCAACGATCGGGGGGGACTGGCATAAGGGGGGGATGCATCGGCCTGGAATCGGCGATACATCGCCGATAGATCGGCGATAGGCTCCCGATAGTGTGTCCGCACCTTCCTGTGCAGGTTGGGGCTATCGGGCCCCTATCGGCGATCAATCCAATGGGCGATTCGGGGTCGATGCATCCCCCCCTATGCCTTTCCCCCCCTATCGTTGCCCCTGAAAACGTGACTACCCACCAGGCCAACCCGACCCAACCCGAAGACCCGAATCTCGCCCGAATTCCGGGTTTGGGGGGAGTGCTGGTTTTAGGTCGGGACTGTCCCCCGACAGGAGGATTTTGGACGAACAATGGAGAAAAAAAAATTATCGAAATATTGAAAATAACAAAAAATCGTCCCCAGACTGTTTCTGGACTATTTTTGACTATCCCTCCTGTTCAGGGACAGGTCCGACTTAATACTGGTTCCATGTGCTTTTCCAATGCTCCTCGACCCCCCCCTGAAAATGGAGGGCAAATTGAGGCCTTCGGGTTGAGTTGGGGTGCTTTGGTGGGCTGTGAAAACGGGGCCGGCGGCATGGAAGCTTGGCTGACAGGGAGGTGCCCCCTGGCCCAGGGCGTCCCCAGGGCCCCCCGGGAGCACCCCACCACGAGGACCAGAAGGGCCCCAGGTCCAAACCGGCGCGAGAAGTTGGGGACACCCCGGGCCAGGGCCACTTCAGGCGGCACTCGAACGTAGTTCACACAAAGAATACCCCTAACGCTTTGGGAGGGGAGCTGCCTCACAACATCAGGGATAAGGGGGTCTCTTGCATGCAGATGCATCGAAGCAAACCGCCCAGATCGATGATCCCTGATGCGAAGACGGGGACCTGCGTTAGCCTACGTCCTCACTGTGTCATCAGGGGTAGGGGCCCTTGCACTTCTCGACGACACAGGGAGGCGCGGCGCAGGCCCGGTAGCTGTTGGGCACGGTACCCATCCTTTCCGTACCCAATTCGTTCGTGCCAGAGACGACGACAGGGGCGAACAGCCGAGGGGGGAGCAATACATGTATCCAAGGGTGCCGATGATCTATGTCTTCGACACGGCTCCCGGGCGAATACGTGTATGCCCGCCCCTGGGCTGTTCGCCCCTATTGCCGCCGCCGAATTATATACGCACTACGTACACCCCGGCGCAGAGCCGAGACAATGAGCTCTACGCTGAGAAAGCGGCCTTCCCTCCCGGCGTGCTCTTGAGAAGCAGTCCAGGCCGAGGTGTACGGAACCTATACGAGAAAAGAAGCTCCAAGAAACCACCCAGGGTCCAGTCCAGATTCTTGCTCTTCTGGCCCGAAATCTGGAATCCCTACAAGTTGCCGCTCCTCTTAAGATCTCTATCGGGCGTAAGGTGTGTGTGTGTGTGTGGGCACTGTTCCATGGGGCTTCGCAAAAACGCCACAGGACAACGTATCGTGCATGGGTTTCCGGCCGATTCTCTGGGCGACAGGTGTTGAAAAACAGTGTCTGCACTGCGTTTGGGCCGCCGTTTGCCACTGCGTGGTGGACAAACTTGACTGATCCTGACGGGCATGTTCTTGGCCCCGACTGTGACCTGTCGGCCTTTCCGTTCGGTGGCCCAGTGAGCGCCCGACTCCCGCGCGCGCTCGCAACTGATCCTCGGGCTCCTCCGGCTGGCCACGGCCCAGACAGAGCCCCCGGTCCCGCTGTGTTCCGCCTGCCTGCGCGCATGCCCGTTCGCAAAGTCATTGCGCCAACTGCGGCCAAGCTGCTGCATGCCACCACGCTGCGTTGCCCGATCTGCAGTGACTTCAAAACAGACAGCCAACATGATGTCCATCATCACCTTTGCGTCTCTCCCACCTCACTCGGGAGGTACAGCCAACAGGAACTACAAGCGCACATGTACGAGACACCCCACTGAGGACCCGTTCGTGCGGACATGCTACACAGGGTCCATCTGCCCTGCCCCCTGCTCGCCTGCGCGTTCAAGTCATCCGTCTCCCCTGCATCCTGGTGAGCAGCTTTTGTACACGGTCCACCTTTTTGGGTGCTCAGGAGAGCGGCGCCTGGTCACGAGTCAGACCAGGACCCATCCATTGTCAATGTGCGATTCTGCTAGCTTCGTGACTGAGGATACCATAACGCCTTTTGAACGACTAGAACTCGCAGGTGTACGTGCTGATAGCGCCTACACTGATGAGAGACGTCGCTGCAGCCCTTGATGTTTAGGAGCTGCCTCAGACACCATCGTGCAGGGTCCAGGCACAGCCAAGACCAACAATCTGCTGCAGCACACCATCCTGTCCGAAATTCAAGTCCACCTGAATATCGGGCTGCCCCAGCCAAACCGCGGTCGACCACCTGACCAGCTGCCCCGGCTAGCCCCTACTTCTGCCGCTGCGCACAGTGACAGAGAGCGAATCCGAAGCTAACTCGAAACGAAGAAGTTGGCACAGCAAGTCGGATCCGCACGGCACACATCATCAACTCGTGGCTTGCGCCAACACCGCATTTACGATCGAAAACGCACATCCGGGTCTTTCCGGACTGCGCTCCTCCACGACACCCCTCCCAGGCGAGGATTGGCCCCGCGAAACCCAAAGGGTGCAGCATGTATCCCCACCTGGGGGGGCAAGCCGGGGGCACTGCTCTGCAACCCTCCTCGGGCTGAGCCCCTGCTGCCAAGCCCCTCCTACATTTCGTTCCCAGACCCCCGAGGTCAAGATTCTTTCGCAACGTAGACCCCCACAGGAGTTCATCAGACCCCAGACGTTATCGTTTTTGTTCGCAACGTGGGCCCCCGGATGTCTCCACCCATTCCCGGGACCAGCTTTCCACCCCGAGCCCCGAGTCGCTTTTGACCGTCCTGGGGCTGGGGAGGGCCCCCAAAGGCCGAAAGCAGAAGCAACGGAAAAGCTCTGAGACGTGTTGCTTCAAGACGAGAGGGGGGTCTGGGTCATCCTCATCCTCATCGCCCTCAGCGGGTCAGAAGCCACCCGCACGCAAAAAAAAGGCCGCGCTCTGCGCCATCCTCCCGCCCCGCCAGCTCGACCTCAGCAGCCACGACCCGGCCAGTGTGGAAGGCACAAGCACCCTGGACCGAACGCCTGTATGTATCGACCAGGGTCGGCCCACGCTGGAGCCCAACCCGATCCGCTCGGTTCCTGTCTGCCCGCTCCTCCCCCCTCGATCCTGCCCAGTGCCTCACGCCTCCCCTCCTCTGTCATCCTCGTGCTCCCACCTCCCCCCAGCTCGGCCCCCGTCCCCCCCTCCCCCCTTCCCCCCTCCCCCCTCCTCCTCACCTGCCCCGTTCTCCCTCATCCTCCTCCTCCTCCTCCTCTTCCTCCTCCTCCTCCTGCTCCTTCGACGACGACGACGACCACCACCACCACCTCCTCCTTCATGCCTCGTCCTTGAAACTAGCTCCTCCCTGTCGCACCCCCAGACGTGTCGCACCCCCAGTCTCGCCGGGGACTTCCTCGTCATTGTTTGATCCTGAAGCGAGAAAGCTGCTACACTTCGCAACATGGAGCGCAAGTCGTTTTCAAAATGAAGCGCTCGCCTTAGCGCCGCCCGCATTCGTCGTAGAAGTTCGCAGCAGTTTCAAGAAACCCTTGGGTTGACGACCCAGGAGTGGCATTATGGCACGATGTAAGGTTGTCAGGACGCAGCAACCACGTTGATTCGCGATGTTAAAATCCAGCGATTGGTGGTTCTCTGGCACGATGTAAGGTCTGGCAGGACGCACCAGCGACGTTGATTCGCGGCGCTGAAGTCCCAAGAATCGCGTTTCGGCACGATTCGGGATTCTCAGACGGCTGCCCTCCAATGGGGCACTTCGGGCAACGAGATCAAGTCTTGCAGGGACCTGCGAAGAGGGAACTGGGAGGGAGGGTTGACCGCATCATCGTTGATGCGTCTTGGGGTTGCACTGGCCCTCCTCCTCATCCTCCTCCTCATCCTGCCCCTTCCGACGACGACGACGACGACGACGACGACGACGACGACGACGGTGCGCTTCGTGGCGGCCGTTCGCCGGGGCGGCCGCTCCCTGGGGCCCGGGCGGCGGAGATGCCGCGGTGCGCGGTCCTCGCCGAACGCAGGGGGAGACACCGCCGCCCCGCCCGTCGGGCCCGTCTCCTTGGCCTCCTCCTCCTCCTCCTCCTCCTCCCTCCTCCTCCCTCTTCCTCCTCCTTCCCTCCTCCTCCCTCCTCCTCCTCCTCACTCCTCCTCCTCCTCCTCCTCCACCTCCTCCTCCTCCTCCTCCTCCTCCTCCTCCCTCCTCCTCTCCTCCTCCTCCTCCTCCTCCTCCTCCTCCTCCTCCTCCTCCTCCTCCTCCTCCTCCTCCTCCTCCTCTCCTCCTCCTCCTCCCTCCTCCTCCTCCTCCTCCTCCTCCTCCTCCTCCTCCTCCTCCTCCTCCCTCCTCCTCCTCCTCCTCCTCCTCCTCCTCCTCTCCTCCTCCTCCTCCTCCTCCTCCTCCTCTCCTCCTCCTCCTCCTCCTCCTCCCTCCCCCCCCTCCTCCTCCTCCTCCTCCTCCTGCTCCTCCTCCTCCTCCTCCTCCTCCTCCACCTCCGTAGCCATTTTGGTTCAAGATGCTTAGTTCCGCAGGGGAACAAGTGGATACCGCTAGTCCGCGGCCAGTTTGCAGTCCTTCCCCTGGTCAGCCCCAGGGCGAGCGCCGAGGTGGTCCGCCCCACCTCGGCGCGTCTCTCGCACTCTCACTCGCTCGGGGCCGTTCAGCCTCGTGCATCGTGTTCCTGGTCATCGTGTGCCTTGTTTCGGCAGGATGGTGCCGCGCCCAGTCGCCGACAAGACTTGGCTGTGCAAGACCTGCATCCACGAGCGCACGGGTGAACCATTCTTCAATAAGGCTGACCGCACATGATGCTTCTCTTGCAGGCGGCCCAAGAGCAGTTGTTTCAAGGCCTACAAGACTTCCACCGCAGACCCGAGTGTGCACGCTGGAGGTCTCAAGGCTGGTGGCAAGAAGGCCGCTAGCGCGGGCTCGGCACCGTGGGAGGTTGCCAAGCAGTTGCGACTGGCGCAGGAGACGATTGCCAAGCTCGAGAAGCAGATCCAGGCCAAGCAAGTGCCAATGCCTGATGCCATGGACGTGTCGGAGCCTAAGGCTATGGCAAATGATTTCGATGAAGGCAAGTTTCGTGCACGTATTTTGGAGTTGGATAAGGAGATCGCAGTTGCCAGCAAAGGTGTTGGCGCAGCGTGGGGTGTCCTCAAGGAGGCGCTCACAAAAGAACGCAGCGAGCTCCAGGATGAAATTAACAAGCACAAGCCTGCAGCCTCACGCATGTTCGTCGTTGGCAAGCAAATTGAGGCTATGGGCAAGCAGATTGCAAAGGCGGAGAAGGATGTTGACGACCAGAAGGCCGTCATCAAGGAGCTCCAGGATGTGCTGGGGCAGGCTGAGCAGAAGGTGTTGGGCAAGAAGGCCAAACTGCTCGAGCTCCAGACCCAGCACGCTGACTTGGCGCGCCAGAGCTATGTCCCACCTGTGCCTAATGACGACGGGGATGCTGGGCAGACCGTTCATGCTCTGGGCCTGGACACAACCAAGTTGGGTGAGGTGTTGCGCGCACTTGGAGCTGGAGACAGGACTGACGCCATCGCGCACGGTGTGGCCCAAGCACTGCCTCAGATTATCACGAATGCTCGGTTGCAACCAGTGGGCGCGACTCGACACCATGCAGGTCCTGAGCTGCTGGACAATGAGTCACTTGCTGATGACGAAGCTCCGCTGGTTCCTATCAAGGAAGCAACCGAAGACGTATTGCGGCCTTACCTGGCGGAGGCGGGTCAGGAGGTCCCCACATCTTTGGAGGAGATGCGTGACGCGGCCAATCGTCTCTGCAAGCTGGAGCAGCATGCCAAGCAGAGGAAAGGGCCAGGCTTCCAGGCCTACTAGGCCAAAGAGGCTGGTCCACGTTATGATGATGTTCACTATACTGGTTAAGATGACGTATTCCGATTCTAAGATCAAGGGGCAGATTGTCACGGTCAATACTGATGCAGCTGGCCCCTTGCTACGTTATGTGGAGCAGGCCACTGATGCGGTGAGTTTGGTCCAAGAGCACAAGTCAGATGGATCAATGTTGCCCAGCCTGCAGTACAAGCTGAAGTGCATGGGTTACCACGGCATATTCTCGGCGGCCAAGCGCACGGCAGCTGACGGGCTCTCAGCGGGCGTTGCTGTCATCACGCCGAGTTTTATCACGATCACGGCGCCACCACTGCTCAAAAACCCTGAGATTGTGCCATCTCGGGCTGTGGCAGCGCAGGTCAACTGGGGCCTCAAGAGTGGGCTGGTGGTCATTTCCCTCTACTTGCAGGATTCCGTGGACATGAATGACTACAACCTTATGATTTTACACAAGGTGGCGCAATACGTGGGCCGCCTCAATGCAGCAAATCGTCCTTGGGTCATTGGTGGTGACTTTAATATGAGTGCCAATTTGACTGGATCTCAGGAGTGGGTGGCGCAGACGAATGCGTTGATGATGGTCCCGTCGCACATCACATGTCGCACCACCAACTCGGCTGAGGGCAAGATTTATGATTATTTTATAGTTCACTCCAAGTTGGCCGCCATCATTGAGCCACCAGATGTGTTGGAGGCTGCAGGGCTACCCACGCATGCACCTGTTGTTCTTTCGATTCGAGCTGAGCCCAAGAAGATCTGGCTTAGGGTCCCTGTTGAGCCCAAGCAGTTACCAAAGCTACCCAAGCAAGGTTGTTCGCGATATCCTATGAACTGGGATCATGTGATGGACACCATTCTACGTGCTCATGACGACGACACGCTCAAGATGGCTTGGGATGCAGTTATCACTGGAGCGGAGTTTGAGATACTCAACAGGTACGACGTGGTTGACGATGAGGCTGCTCCGCACAGGGGCAGAGCTGGCCCGAGGGACACCAAGTTTGTCGAAGCACACTGGACCCCCAAGCGTGGGGCGGGAGGCCTTGGGCCGAACGCCTTAGCTTGGCTGGCTGCGGCCAGATGGGCGAAACATCTCATGAGAGTGCGGGCCTTCTGGATCAAATTGGTGCAGGAAGCTGTACGTGATGATAGGCGGGCGGGCGAATTTCACCTTCCTGATTACAGCTCGCCCTGGACCAGCAGACAGCCATCCTTGGCGCCTGCAGCTGCAGCTCCTATGAGAGAGGAATCAGAGGCAGGTGGCAACTGGACGACGGTCACCAGCAGGTCGAGTTCACAGAGGGCACCTACGAGTGGGTCATGCAGCCTACGCCCCATGAAGGACGAGACTGCCCCGCGGCGCGCGTCCTCTGCTGATCCGCGCATGCCCGCGGCTCTCAGCTCAGTGACCCCGTGCGGTGGGATTGCTGGAGGGCCGATGGCGCCGTGTACTGCAACTACGACCAGTGATGTCTCTGCCCCTGGTAGAGGGCCTACGGGTACTACTACGGCAACCGCGACGACTGCGTCAGCCTCGAGGCCGCGTGAGGATCCAGGGAATCCTGGCAGAACGCAGTCCAGGAAGCAGCGAGCATCAGCGAGTCTGAATCCCATTGGCAGATTGGCTCGTTCGCTAGTGGACACAGATCGCTTCTTGCTCAAGATAGTGGGGCAGCAGAACCACATGTGGAGTCACCTGGATGAGGAGACTCAGGGATTCTTCCTAGATGGCATCGCCTTGCTAGGACGGGACGACTTCGAGCAGCAGATATACCGCATAGTCGAGCGTGCTGATGAAGTTCACCAGGAGCATAGAAAGAAGGTGGAGGACAGCTGGAAGTCTTGGATCGACATGGCGTTCAAGAAAGGAGCAGGCCCTGCGCATCGCACGTCTAAGGTCAAGGCTTTGGAGGCAGCAGTGGCGCATACTGACAGAATGCAGCCGTACCAGATGGCCGACAGGGAAATGGATGTCTGGCATGAGGTATGGTCCTGTCATGGGCAGCGTGAGCCACCATTGCCGAGTGATGCGCATACATGGGAGGATCTTCCCCCGCTTCGGCCAGATGATTTGTCCAAGGCAGCTCTCACGTTCACTTGGACGACGGCCACTGGGCCGACGAGGCTGCACCCTCGCGCATTTTTCTTCCTCTCTGATGCTGGCTTGTTGGCGCTCTGCACACTGTGCCACGCCTGCGAGAGGTTGCTGTACTGGCCGACACAGAGAATTGTCAACGAGATGGTCAGGCTTGCCAAGCCCGATGGAGGCACGCGGCTGATCACTGTAGTAGAGAGCATAGTACGCTTGCGGGCGCGAGCAAGGCGCCCGATTTCAAGAACATGGATTGTACAGCATGGGAGCCCTTTCATTTGGGGCAACAGGAGGGGACACTCTTCCAGTTATTCCGCGTTTGCGCACAACCTAGAGGCGGAGATTGCTGCTTCTCTGGGAGAGAGTTCAGTCACGGTGTTTCTCGATATGTGGAAATGTTTCGAGACAGTGCTGTTCCCTGCATTGCTTGAGGAAGCCAGGTGCCTGGGGTTCCCTCTTCGTTTATTATGGACGTTAATCAACTCGTATTCCCAGCCAAGGGTTATAAAGGCGTTTGGATGTTGGAGCAAGCAGGTGGTGGTGTACCAGGGCATCCTCGCGGGCTGCACCCACGCCACCACCCTCCTCACCATCCTCACCTACAGGGCCCTCATGAAGGTGCACCAGATAGCTCCCAACGTGGCCCCGAGAGCGCTCGTGGATGACAGCACGTTCCAATGGGTTGGGCCGTCGGGGACTTCTTCGGCTGAGTTGTTCTTGGGGATCCAGAGCTTCGTCAAGGATTCGGCCAAGTTGGGGCTCCTGCTGCAGGTCAAGAAATCGGGCTGGGTCTCCAACACTAGGAAGGGGCACCAGGGGTTCCGCAAGTTGGCCTCAAGGATCAACCTCAAAAGCAAAAAGTGGGTCCGAAATCTTGGGCATGAACTTAGTGGGCCTGTTCCTGTGAGGAAACAAGCTAAGGCTAGGATGAAGGGCTTGCAGGACAGGCTCCCAAGGCTTATCATGCTCCAGAAGGCGGCTGGCAACAGAGTCACCGCTATCTGGAGAACAGGACTCCTTCCAGCTGCTGCGCACGGGGCGACTGCATCAGGAGTCAGCGACCAGGAGCTTGCCCGTTTACGCTCTGTTGCTGGCATGTTATGTGGCCGTTCGACGGCAGTTTCTTCTCTCACTGTATATCTGGCTACGCAGGCCGACGCCAAGTACGACCCAAAATACAATGCCACCATGGACCCCCTGAAGGCCTACTGCAGCTTCGTCTGGGACAACAGAGTTTGCCTTGGGAGACTGCAGAGGGCCTGGATGAAGGTGGATGAGGGGCTCAAGATTAAGGCCTCTTGGACCTCGGCAAGGGGGCCCATTGCTGTGGTCTGGATGTCTTTGAGGAGAATAGGATGGGGCATGTATTCCGCCACGGGGATCTACAGCGACCTAGGTCACACGTTTGACCTCCTTCAGCTCTGCCCCAAGGACGTGCTGGAGTTGGTCAGGCAAGGCATCGAGCGCTGGCAAGGCATGCGTATACTTACACATCACAAGGAGGTATGCTATGGGGATGAGGTCTTATGGATGAGAGCTATGAGGAGATGTATTGGTGCTAAGAAGGCAGTGGTCAGGCACCCACGCTTTGCTGGCGCGCTGCGTGCACTGTGGTCCGACTCGATTTGGTCACGGTCCAGACTGGCTGCCAAAGGGTACCAGATCTCCCCTGCCTGCATCTACTGCGCAGCGGAGCAATCGACCATTGGACACGAGTTCTTTTGCTGTCCTAGTTTTTACGATGACCTGCCTGAGGAGCCCGATCTCGACTGGGACACTGATATGCAGTACACATAGGATATGTTATGGGAGTTCGGACAGAAGGCCCTTGGAGAGCCCGACTGGGATTGTCTGGCCACGGCAGTAGGCATACCAGTGAGCCCTCTCATCCCACCGTATGTGGAGTTCAAGTTGCAGTACGTATGCTGGGGTGACTGGGAGTCTGACAGAAGTTCCTGGAGCTCTTTGGTTTTCTCTGATGGGTCGGGGCTGGCCCCTGCGTGGCCTGAGATTCGTCGATGTGGGTGGTCTTTCGTCGTCATGGGGGACAATGGGCTACCTGCTCGTGCTGCATATGGGCCCCTCGAGGGTCCGATACAAACGGTCGGGAGATCGGAGCGTATGGCTTTCCTCATGGCACTCAGGTTTTTACCTGCTGTGGACCTACTGGTGACAGATCTCCAGAGTCTGGCAGCAGAAGTGAACTCCTGGCACCACGACCAGGAAGATGCGAATTCGACGTACGCAGACATCTGGAGGCACATCTTTCATGCAGCTGACGACAAGCGTCGGCCCAGAGCTCGCTGGACGCCTGCGCATATCACGATCGAGAGTTACCTGGAGGTACACTTCGGTACCCTCCCGTTTGAATTTCTGCTCGGGAACATGTGGGCGGACTTTTTCGCCAGGGAGGGGGCCAACATGCACGCAGTACACACATCGACGGTCCAAATGTTCGAGGCCAGGCTGAGCCAAGAGAAGTTGAATGTTAAGTTCTTCTCCTGGGCGGCTGCTAAGCTCGTCACCAGGGACTCCACCAGCAGTAGACCCGAGAGGCTCAAGTTAGGTGGCCCCCCGATTCCTGTACAGCATGTAGGATTGCGTGTGCATGAGGTGGTCATCCGCAGCCCTGGGGTCTGGCAGTGCAAGAAATGTTTGGCCACGGCTCGGACCCCAGCCAGTTTGTTGAAACTCGTTGCGGGAACCAGTAATTATGCTAAGTGTGAGCCAACGGAGCAACAAAAGCTCCAGGCCCGCAATGATGTTGTATTGCAGCGTGCATTGCCTTACAGGAGTGAGGCGGTCAACGTTGCGCTAGGTCTGGCGCAGGATCTCAGCCCACCCGGTGACCCTGTCGTTCCTGGTCCGTCGGGGGCTCAGCAGCCTTGTGCAGACGACATTGTAGAGTTAGATGGACACCGAATTCTCTCGAATCTCGGTGCAATGGTTTGCACATTGTGTGGGTCGTACCAGCTGAATGCTGGGCGTGCGGGGCACTCGAAGCTTGGAGGATGCTGTCTGGGCCCTTCCAAGCACCCCCCCACACTGTATAAGCAGAGGCATGCTATTAAGGCCATCAAGGCGGGTAAGAACCCCAAGAATGGCCAGCCGATCAAACTGTTTTGATGAGTGTCTTTGGCCCGCTCTGTTTTCCGTCACTTTTTCCCCTGGGAATCCACGGTAAACGAGCTGGGCCCACATGATTGGCCCATGCTCCCGTAGTTGGTTGCATGACAGGTCATCCGAGGCGTCCTCCTCCTCCACCTCCTCCTCCTCCTCCTCCTCCTCCTCCTCCTCCTCCTCCTCCCTCCTCCTCCT
>CAUYUJ010020603.1:122500-153769 GCA_963575745.1 Prorocentrum cordatum | reverse complement strand
GTAGTAGTAGTAGTAGTAGTAGTAGTAGTAGTAGTAGTAGTATAGTAGTAGTAGTAGTAGTAGTAGTAGTAGTAGTAGTAGTAGTAGTAGTAGTAGTAGTAGTAGTAGTAGTAGTAGTAGTAGTAGTAGTAGTAGTAGTAGTAGTAGTAGTAGTAGTAGTAGTAGTAGTAGTAGTAGTAGTAGTAGTAGTAGTAGTAGTAGTAGTAGTAGTAGTAGTAGTAGTAGTAGTAGTAGTAGTAGTAGATGTCTTTTGGGAGCCTCTTGGAGGCCTTTTGGGGCGTCTTGGGGGCCTCTTGGCGGCCCCAGGGGCTTCTAGGAGCGTCTTGGGTGCCTTGGGGGAGCCTCTTCGGGCCTCTTGGGAGCCTCTTGGAGGCCGTTTGGGGCGTCTTGGGGGCCTCTTGGCGGCCCCAGGGGCTTCCAGGAGCGTCTTGGGTGCCTCGGGGGAGCCTCTTGGGGCCTCTTGGGGGCATATTGGGGGCCTCTTGGAGGCCTCTTGGGGCCTCTTGGGGCTCTTTGGGAGGGGTCTGGGAGGAATCTTAGAGTCATCTGTCGGGCGATCGATCACAGATGGGGCGAGCATTTTTCTCCCCCCCCCCCCGTCGGGGCCAGAATCCTCGTGAGGGGTGTCGAGTTTTAGCCCTCCCAGGAGTCGAAAAAGACCCCTCCAACCACCCGCGGGGCGCCCTCTCCAGGCCCAGGGGGAGGGGGTAGGGGGAGGGGTAAACCCCTCCCCGAAGGGGAAGAAGGGGGGTTGAGAACAGAGAGAGCTCGCTAAACCACTCACGCCCAAAGGGCTGGTGGGATTCTCATGGCCTGACCGCCCAGGTGCGAAGTTGCAGATACAATACTTCGAGATGAAGTTTCCACGAGTCTTGGGTGTCGGTCTGCGGGATAGAGAGGGCTTGGTCCTCAACGTCCACGACCCTATAGAGATGGCGTTCTTGTCAAAGACAGTGTTGCATTCATCGCTGCCTGGTGGCAGCCGGTATCAAGACAGCCGACCGGTTGACCGAGGGCGACGAAAGCGTTGCCACCGAGCTGCAACGTCGTCGTCGATCCAAGTCTTACCATTGAACAAGACACATTGCGTCCTAAGGAATTTGTTGTTTTGGGACTTTTGCGGCGGCTTCAGCCCAAAAGTAAGCAATGGCATGATGGCATCTTCTTTTGAGCGCAAATTTCGTAGGATTGCTGGAAAAGCCCGCGACGCGGGGCTGAGCTGATGAAGCAGTGAACCCAATTTCTGAAATTTAACATTCGCCGTCTTGGAGATCAGTGGGGGAGTGTGCGGGCGTCTTGGGGCCCTCTCGGCCCGTCTTGGTGCCCGCTTGGGGGCTTCTGGAGCCATCTTGATGGCCTCTGGTGCCGTCGTCGGCTGTCAGAAGCCCAAAAAGACGAGAATGGATCTGGGCCTCCTGGAGAGTCTCCTGGAGTCCTCTTGGAGCGTCTTGTGGGCCTCTTGGGGGCTTCTAGGGCCGTCTGGAGGGCCTGGGCCGTGCTTGGGCCGTATTGGTGGCATCTTGGACCAACTTGTAGTCCCCTTGGCGTATATCAACCGATACATCTATCATATGCCAGAGTACCAGGGGCCCGGGAGCCCGGCCGGGACAGCCTCCTGGATACCCCCCACTCTTCTGGCCCACGGCATGTTTGACCCCTTCTGGGGCTTCACTGGCCTCCTCCGAGCCGCTCGAAACAGCTCTGGAGGCAACCAGAAAGCAACCAGAGCAGCTTAACAGGGCCGAATACGTCCGAATATTGTTTCAAGACCGTTCGAAAAGCCCCGAAGACGTTCCAAGAAGGCTCCAACATGCGCCCCGGGAAGGTCCCAGGAGGCCAAAATTGTTCCATTCCTTTTGGAAAAATCTAGATGCGCAGTATGTGCGCACTTTGGGCCGCAGCAGCGTCCAGAACGGCCCACGAGGACCCAAAAAATAGTCCCAAGACGGCCCAAGAGGGAGGGCCCCAGGGCGGCCGAAGAGAGCCCCCAGACGGTCAAAGTGGCGCCCAAGAGGGCCCCAAGAGGAATCCAAGAGGGGGCAAGCCAACTGAATGTCGAGCCCTCCGCTCCCAGCGGGCCCCCAAGGCCCAGCAGGCCCCCAAGGGCCCCAGAAGAGGCCCCAAGAGGCTCCCAAACGACCCCCAAGAGGCCACAAAAAGCTTCAACAGTCGCTCCACGAGGCGCCCGAGACGCATGCCAACAGACCCCAAATGACAGGTATCCAAGAATCCTCCGGCCCAAAACTCAGACACAGTAGCGGTATGGGCCGAAGGCCATAGATAAGCAAGCAATTGGTTTGGCGCCGGATCCATCCCTATGCATTCATGTGTAGCGTAGGGCGCGTGTCTCTCTTCATACACTGCGCGCCGAAGGACCATGCGGAAATCGGGTTGCTGCGGAGCACGCATGCACCGCGTGAAGGGTGTGCCGAATAATTCGGATGCCCCCGCGCGAACACGCCCACTGAGGCCGCAGGTGGACCTCCTCTGGACGACCCGTGCGAGGCATGTTCCGAAATGGGCGGGGGGACGCCATGCGAAGCTGCCCAGTGGCGACTTAGGTGGAGCTCTTTCTGGGGCATGACTCGCGTAACGGGTGTGCCGACATGGGCGGGGAGGGCGCTGTACGAACATTGTCCTTGGGCCCTTAGGTGGTGTTCCTTGAGCGCACGATCTGCGTGATGGGGTGCGCCGCAATGGGCGGGGGGGCGCAATGTGAACCCTGCCTCGGGGGCCATAGGTGGAGATCCCTGCGTGCGAGAGGTGTACACAAGTAGGTGGGAGGGCGGCATGCGAACCTTGCCTCTGGGACCGTCCGTGGAATTCCATACGCGCCACGATCCGTGCGAGAGGTGTGCCGAAGTAAGCCGGGCGACGCTATGAAACTTCCGTCTGGCGCCCCTCAAATGCAGTTACCTGCTGTATGCGAATATTGTCTCTAAAAACGCAGGTGGAGATCCCTGTAGGGAGCCATCCCTTTGAGGCGTTTGCCGGCATGTGCAGGGGGACGCTAGGCCAAGCTTGCATTCGGGGCCGTTGGTGAAGTTTTTTGTGGGGCACTTTCCGTGTGACACTAGATGTCCCCCGACGCCCAACATGTTCTAGACTCCATTCAGAATTTGCTAGAACCTAAGCGCGCGGTTCGAACGCGCAAACGTATATATATATATAGAGAGAGAGAGAGAAGAAGAAAAACATAGAGAAAAAGAGAGAGAGAGAGAGAGACCGACAGACAGACAGCTTGGGCCCCCAGCAACGTCACGTGGGCCCCCAGCCACGTCACGAAGTCCATTCGAATGTTGTTGCACGCGCCCATGAGCGAAATTGTGCGACAGCTGCGGGTGAAGTCTGGCCGCTATACGC
Source organism: Prorocentrum cordatum (assembly GCA_963575745.1). Classification (NCBI taxonomy): domain Eukaryota; class Dinophyceae; order Prorocentrales; family Prorocentraceae; genus Prorocentrum; species Prorocentrum cordatum. Next base: position 150,406 of record CAUYUJ010020603.1, on the reverse strand, counting down.
ACGCGCGGTTTTTTCTTCTCTCGCCCTGCCTATCTGATGTTGTGCTGGAGTTTTGGTCTTGGCCACTGGGGCCACAGAGGTATTCTACACAGCGTCATTCCGCATTTTCCTACTACAACAGGGCCCGCAATTTTGAGTGTCGTGATGGCGTCTCCCTCCTCCTCCTCCTCCTCCTCCTCCTCCTCCTCCTCCTCCTCGTCTCCTCCTCCTCCTCCATCTTCCTCTCTTGAATGCGCTGTGCGTTTTAGGATTAGATAAGTGGCTGTTTGGGCCACACGGATTATCCGAACAGCGCTCTTGCCCCTTCGCTTCCTTCTCCCCCTCGTTCCTCCTTCCTCTCCTCCTCATCTTCCTCCTCCCTTTCCTCCTCCTCGAGCGCTCACCCGGGCATTACTTGTCACGGGTAGCTCTTGTTGGTGGTTTTCGGTTGTCGTTTGGGGGCAGGGTTTGTCCGCCCCGGCCGGCGCCAGCCCGGCTGCTGCACAAAAAAGAATGTTGTCTCTCCCACCGTGTCACGGCTGGCCCAGGCAGGTCCGCGCGTCGCTGCGGTCGCACCTGGACGCCGTCCGCAAGGTGGTGTGCGTTGACGACTTGGTGGTCTCCTGCAGGTCCCCCCGCCTTGCCAGCACGTCCAGCGCGCGCGGGGGGGGGCAGACGAGGAGGAGGAGGAGGAGGAGGAGGAGGAGGAGGAGGAGGAGGAGGAGGGTGGAGGAGGGAGGAGGAGGGAGGAGGAGGAGGAGGAGGAGGAGGAGGAGGAGTTCCAAGAGTTCCGCCATGACGTAGTCATACCACACACTCTGCTCAGCACTTGGGAAACAGGCCGCGAATCAGTTCAGCTCGGCGACTGCGAATCCGCGTCCGCCCGCGAAAAAAAAAAGTAACCCCTATCAGCCCATCCAGAAAAGATGCCCAGAGGAATTGCTTCGATCAGGGAAGTGGGCAGCACACAGAGGAAGGGTCCCCAAGTGGAGGCCCCTCGGAGCGTCTTGGGAGCCTTTTGGCGGTCCCGGACGCCTCTTAGAGCGTCTTGAGTGCCTCGGAGAGCTTCTTGGGGCATCTTGGGGCTCTCTTGGAAGCCTCTATGAGGCCTCTTGGGCGCCTGTTGGGGCCTCCTGGGCGCCTCCTGGGGCCCTCTTGAAGCGCTCTTGGGAGCCTTGGGAGCGCTCTTGGAGCCCTCTTGGGCCATCTTCGAGCCGTCTTGACGCCTCGGATGGCCATCGGAAGCGAAAAGGCGAGAAAGCCCAAAACATTGCTGTTCCTAACGTTTTGGAAGGATTTGAGCCTCTTCGGGGCCACTTGGAGCCGTCTTGGAGCGGTCTTGGGGCCTCTTGGAGCATCGTGGGAGCCACCTTAAGGCATCTTAAGATATCTTGAGCCATCTGTCCCAGGCGCTCTTGGAGTCATCTTAAGCAGTGCCCCCCCCCCCCAGGAGGCCAAAATGTGCCCCCCCGGGACACCCCTCCACGACCCCACCCTCACAGGGAGGGAGGGGGAGGGGGAGGGGGAGGGGGAGGGGGAGGGGGAGGGGGGAGGGGGGCGAGGGGGGGCAGGGGCAGGGGCAGGGGCAGGGGCAGGGGCAGGGGCAGGGGCAGGGGCAAGGGGGAGGGGGAGGGGGAGGGGGAGGATCCCCCCCTTGTTCCCCGGAGAGAAGGGGGGTCCGCCGGGACCTCGGGGGGGAGGGCGGTAACCTGGCCCGGGATCCTTTCTCGCACCCCCTCCCCTACCCCACCCCCCGCCCGTATTCCCCCCGTCGGGGAGGGGTAAAAGGGGGGGATCGACTGAATTGCGACGTGTCTTTTCTGTTCGTTCATAAGTTTATGTGGGGCCGGCGAAGAAGACGACGACAGCGACGACGAGGAGGAGGATGAGGACGAGGACGACGACGATAGCGTCTCACACACGCCGAAGGGTCGGCAGATGTGGTCGAATGTTACGATGCTGTCGTCGACGTGGCAGCTCGGATTAGAACCACCGTGAGTATAATCGAGCAGCACATCCTAGCGCTGGTGCATGATCCAGAGCGGCTGAGGCCTGGCAGTTCCCTCGTGATGGCCACATACTGGGCAGGCACTGGACAGAGACGCGCGCCACACGTGCCGAGCGCGCACTCACTCGCTGCCTCCAGCCAGACTGCCCCAATTTCGATCCGATCGATCCAAATCCGACATCGATCTCGGCCTTCTCGATTCGCTTCGGTTCCGATGTTCCGACGATCCTACGCGGCCACGATCGTGGCAGGGCACCGTCGTGCGCCTTGGCGCGGCCGATCTGATCCGACTCCGACTCCGTGCCGGTGCGGCCCGAGTCGACGCACATTCCGTTTCGATCCGATGGCCCGACTCGATGTTGTTTGATTTTGCCCCGAGCTTTGGAGGAGGAGGAGGAGGAGGAGGAGGAGGGGGAGGAGGAGGAGGAGGAGGAGGAGGAGGAGGAGGAGGAGGAGGAGGAGGAGGAGGAGGAGGCGTCCGAAGCCCCGTGCCCCCGGCTGCCCTGGGCCTGACATCTCTTGCAGGGCGGCGTGGTCAGAGCGCAGGAGACGAATCACAGCAAACGATGGCTCGGGGAACGCCGCTTTCCACGCTTCGGGGATCAAAAAGTGGCATAAACATAAAACTCGGAAGTCCGCGCGGATTTCTCGGATCGGCGCTGGAGTCCCCTGGCGGCGCCTCCAGCGCCGCCCGGCTCCAGCGCCGATCCGAGAAATCCGCGCGGACTTCCGAGTTATTATGTTTATGTCATTGTTCGTTCCCGACAGGGGAGGCCTTGGCATCGCCTGAACGCGTGCGCTGTTTTCGGCGAGGCCAGCGCCGGAAAGTCGGGAGCACCCTGGGCCACCTTGAGGCAACGAGTGCGCACGGAGAGCCGAAGAGTGCACGGGGCTTGGGCCTCCGAGCGGTGGCCTGGGCCGCAGAGCTGCTCTTGTAGTCACGGGAGAGGCGGAGCGCGGGCGCGAGGGTACGGCCGGTAGCTTCGGCTCGGCCGCGCTCGAGGCAGATCAAATCAGCATACATGTTCGAAGCTCGGAGAGTGTATGCTTGCTGACGGTCAGGAATGTTGGCTCAACGTGTTGTTCCGCCGGTCCCGGCCCACCACGCCTCGGCGCGACGTGCGAAGCATTGCCCCGTTCCCACGCGTCAGCGTTCCGAGTTGCTCCTGGTCCCCCGCCCCGCGGAGCGGAGGCGCGCCAGCAGCTCGCAGGGCAGAGCCTGTCGCAGGGGCCGCCGCCGCGGCGCGCTGAGCAAGAGTTCCTGACCGTCATCGCGCTCTCCTGGAAGCCGACGTTGCGAACAGGTGGCAGCATCGCGGCAGATCGTGACTGGAGCCCCAGACCTCATTTCCCCGCGGCATCTCTCGAGCCAGGTCGAAACATCGGCAACGCCCGAACCCCAGGGGTCCGCCCAACCCCTGACTGGAGCCCCAGACCTCGTTTCTCTGCGGCATTTCTCGAGCCAGATCGATCCGTGCATGGTCCTGGGGACCGACACTTGGCGACAAAACGCCCGGAGTGAAAATTGTTTGCAGCGCCTGGATCTCAGGGTCCGCTTGGGGCGGTCCCCAGAGGCCTCTGCAAGCCCCATGCAGAATCGCCAGATGCGCACAGAAGTCCGAGAAGTCCTCCTCCTCCTCCTCCTCCTCCTCCTCCTCCTCCTCCTCCTCCTCCTCCTCCTCCTCCTCCTCCTCCTCCTCCTGCTCGGGATAGGGGCCCGATATTACCAACCCGCCCAGGAAGGTGCTGTTTCACTATCGATCTATCGGCGATGTTTCGCCGAATTCTGGTCGATGCTTCCCGCCAGTCCCCCTTTCGTTGCCCCTCACAGAAGCGGCAGAGGCGCACAGAAGTTTCCATCTATATTCGATCATCTCGGTCCGCCCAGGCCTTGGCGATAAGTGGCGCGGGGAGGAGGAGGAGGAGGAGGAGGAGGAGGAGGAGGAGGAGGTGGAGGAGGAGGAGAGGGCCCAGCACCGACCCAAGAAGTCCGCACCGAATGTCCGCCTGGGGCGCCCGTGGCGCTGTGACGGCGCGCGCGGCGCGCGCCCAGTGAAGACGGCCTGGTGAAGGCGTGGGACCTCGCCGCGCTGCACCGGGCGGACTGGCAGCCGGGCGGCGGCGGCGACGGCGACGTGCGGGCTCGAAGCTCGGCCCGCAGCCAGCACGGCCGCGGGGCCCACCCTGTCCTCTGGGCCCTCCAAATGGGGTCCGAGTAGATGGGGCCGGGGGATCGCGCCGCATCGCCGATGCATCGGCGATGCGGCTCGATGTGGAGCCCGAGATTCGCCACGCCGACGGCGCCAGTTCATCGTCGGCATCGCCGATGCATCGCCGATGCATTGCCGAGTTATCCGCGATGCGGCGCGATCCTTCGACCTCATCTACTCGGACCCCATCTAGGAGGCCTACACTTTGGACCGAAGCCACAGGGGGAGTTCTTTGGGACAAGAACCAAAACCAAAAACGGTAAGAAATTCAGCACTCCGGGCACCCTTTGTGGCAAGACCACAGAGGGTGTCAAATCGAATGGCATTCGGTCCATCCCGCCACCGTGCCCGGGCTGCCTCCTGGGCGCCAAGGCTGGGATGTTCGGTTCGTGTTCTCTCTATTGGCCCCTTTGGGGGCCGTCTTGGGGCCCTCTTGGGCCTTCTTGGGTGCCTCTTGGGCCGTCTAGGGGCGCTCTCAGGCAGGCCTCTTGGGCAGTTTAAGGGTGGTCTTGGAGGCCTCTTGGACCGTCTTGGAGCGTCGGAAAGCCGAAGAGGCGAGAACGCCAAAATCTGTCAAAAACCTATTGGCAATAAACCTGGCGAAAGACCCAGCCATATGCAATTGTGAGTACCGCAGTTGTGAGCCCCGCCTTCGGTGGAGCCCCTTGTGGGGCCACGAAACACGTGAGGGGTGTACCGAAATTGGTGCGGTGGCGCCATGCGAACCCTGCCACTGGGGCCTTCGGTTCCCCTATGGGGCCACGACACGTGTGAGGGGTGGGCCGAAACGGGCGCAGTGGCGCCATGCGAACCCTGCCAGTGGGGCCTTCGGTGGAGCCCCCATGTGGGGCCACGAAACGTTGGAGGGGTGTGCCGACATGGGCGCGGTGGCGCCTTGCGAACCCTGCCACTGGGGCCTTCGAGGGGCTTCAATATGGGGTCACAAAACGTGTGAGGTGTGTACCGAGGGTGCGGTGGCGCGATGCGAACCTTGCCACTGGGGCCTTCGGTGGAGCTCCCTTTGGGGCCACGAAACGTGTGAGGGGTGTGCCGAACACTGCCAGTGGGGCCTTCGGTGGGGCTCCCTATGGGGCCACGAAACGTGAGAGGCGTGGGCCGAAATGGGCGCGGTGGCGCCATGCGAACCCTGCCATTGGGGCCTTCGGTGGGGCTCTCTATGGGGCCACGAAACGTTGGAGGGGTGTGCCGAATTGAGCGCGGTGGCGCTATGCGAACCTTGCCACTGGGGCCTTCGGTGGAGTCCCCTATGGGGCCACGAAAGGTAGGAGGTGTGTGCCGACATGAGCGCGGTGGCGCGATGCGAACCTTGCCACTGGGGCCTTCGGTGGAGCTCCCTGTGGGGACATGCAAAGTGTGAGGGGTATGCCGAAATTGGTGCGGTGGCGCAGGCCTTCGGTGGAGCTCCTTATGGGGCCACGAAACTTGTGAGGGGTGTGACGCAACAAGAACATACGGAGGGCAGAGGCAAGGGATGGGAGGAGGGAGGAGGGGGAGGAGCGCGGGAGGTGAGGTGAGGTGAGGAACGCGGGGCGCTGTCTCTTCAAAGCGAGGACCCAACACCACAGGATGGTTGGGAATCAATGATGTTTGCCTCCTGGGGCGTCTTGGGGGCCTCGTGGGACCCTCTTGGCCCGTGTTCGGGCCCTTTCGGGCCCGAAAAATTCACGCGGGAAGCCGCGGGGGAGCCCAGAGGGCACGCGACAAGCCCATGGAGATTTCGGAATTTGGGGCCCGGGCCCCCTGAAGACTCCTCGAGGCTGGGGACTGATGCTCCAGGGATTCCAGGCAAGGGACCTGCGGACTCGCCCACTCCCGGAGGCACGGTGGCGGATGAGCCTCAGTTCCTGATGCTTCCGTCTGCAAGCATGTGGGTGGGAAAGTTTTGGCTTGTGGCGACTGAGTGATCCTTGGCGGTTCCCGATTGGATTGCCCAAAGTGCTACGCCTGCTGCATCGGGATATTCTTGGGGCTCCAGAGAGATAGGGGTCGGGCGTGCCTAAGCCAGAGTTTCGCCCGAGAGGTCCCACGATCTGGGCGCGAAATTGCACTTGTAGCGCCCCCTGGCAGCTCCCTGTCGGGGTGCACGGCGCACACATGCTATGCATACTACATTGCTGTAGTCATGAGGCTCTTAACGTAGAGAAGCCAGGGGCGCAAAAACCAGCGAACCACCACTCAAGGCATCCCCACAATCAAACGCAGGATGGATCCCAAATATATATTAACCGAGGTTTCTAATGTTCCAGGATTATCGACCCGGGTTCATAATGTCTCCCCCGGGGCATTATGAACCTGGGTTTCAACGTTCTGGGAATATTGATTGGGGTTCATAATGTTCCCCTCGGAATCTTAAAAATGTTGGTTTATAATGTTTTGGGGATATCGACCCAAAAAACATCTTAACTTGGGTTCATAATGTTCCGGGATATTGACTGGGGTTGTCAATGTTCCTGGAATAATGAGCCCGGTTTTCGTAAGTCCGGAATGATAATAATTGTTATTTTCCCCTAGACCACGGGTTCCCCACCAGGTTTTTCATGTCGGAATACTGACCCAGGTTCATTATCTCCAGGAGATAATAAACCCGGAATCATAATGTTCCCGGAATATTGACTCCGTGTTAATTATTCTGGAATGATAATGATTGAGCCTGGGGGGCGCCGTTTGCGAGTACGTTCCGGACTGAAATAAACCTTGGTCCATAAGTTTGGAAGACTAAACTTAGGTTGATTATTCCGGAAAGATAATGATTCGGCCAGGGGGGGCCTGAGCCCGATCCATTCACAGGACAATAATGCATAGGGTATCATCTGAAGATAGCGAACCTAGGTTTTCATTCCTAGATAATCAACCACGGTCGACGAGGATTTCGGAGGTGCCCTCATCAAACGAGAACTCCATATTCAGGATTTGGGCACGAAAACTGGACCACCAAACAGGCAAGCCGCCTGTGACATCCCCACAGTCTGGCCGCGAACGAGCGAGTGTCCTATCCCCTGGCGTCTCCTCCCTGGAGTGACCGAATGCCACGCTTGCCATACTGCGACAAGCATTGAATTCCCCAATAACAAAAATCTGGCCACCAAAAACGCAAACCGCTTGAGACATCCCCGCAATCTGGTGCGCGAGCGAGCAAAAGTCATACCCCTTGGCGGCTCTTCCTTGGGGTACCTGAATGCAACGCCTGCTGCATCGCGATGAGCAGGAAGTTTTCAAAAAGGGGGAGTGCGGGGCCACCCCACAAGTAAACCGCTTGAGACATCCCCAAAAACTAGGCGCGAACGGACACATGTCTTACCCTCTGGCGGCTCCCTGGGGTGCTCAATTGCCACGCTTGCTACATCGCAATGAGCATGGGGCTCTGAAAACAGAAGGGTCTGGGCCACCAAACGGGCAAACCGCCTGAGACATCCTCACAATCTGAGCGCGAACGAGCAAATTCCCTACCCCCGCGGCTCCTCCCCGTGGTGCCCAAATGCCATGCTTGCTGTATCGGGATGGGCATGGGAAATGAGCCTGGGCCACCAAACAGGCCAGCCGCCTGAGACATCCTCACAATCTGCTGGGGTGACCAAGTGCCACGCCTGCGATATTGCGATGGGCATGGGGCTATAAAAACAACTTGGTCTGGGCTGCCAAACAGGGCAGCCGCCTTAGACATCCTCACAATCTGGCGCGCGAACGGGCAAATGTCCTACCCCATTGGCGGCTCTTCCTTCGGGTACTCAAATACCACGCGTGCCACGTCGGGTGTGAGTTAGTCTGAGCTTAGTTAAGTGAGTACGAGTGTGACTGAATGTGTGCGAGCGTGGCCTCAAAATAATTGACTCAACATACGAGTATGAGGCTGTGAGGGGTCTGAGTGTGAGTGAATGTGCTTGTGAGCGGGTCTGAGTGTCAGTGAGCTTGAATATGAGTGAGACTGGGCATGACCAAGATGAGTATGATTGCGTATGGGCTTGAGCGGTTTGTGTATGAGTGAGTAGGTATGAATGTCAGTGAGCTTGGGTACGAGAGAGTCTGAGTATGCGTGATTTGTATGTTGGCAGGGCGAAAGGAGGCGGGAAGGAGGAAGTGAGGCGGAGGCGAAACACGAATAACGATAACCCCACATTTACGATATAGTATAAGATCCGGACATCGCATTTTTGGGGGGGGTGCGACAGCGATGGCCAGCCTTGGCTTCGTGTCCAGGCCCCCGCTGCCCCCGATCCCCCGAAGGCGAGGCCGTGCCGGTGACGGCGCACGCGACCTACAGGCTCGGCGGCGGGGGGGGGGGCAGGCGGCGCCGAAGGGCGTCACCATTGGGGGGTCGCCATCTCCTGAGGGTCAAATCGGAGAGAAAATTCGCATAAGCACAAACTTTCGGAGCTCCGCGGGGAGCCACGAAACCCGCGCGGGCCTCCGAAAACAATGCGTTGTACAGGTTCTTCGTCCTCTGCATCGAGGGTCGAGGAGGAGGGAGGAGCGAGGATCGAAAGGAGGGGGGGGGGGTGATGTGGGGTATGGGGTCCTGGAGGGATCCTCGTCCCGCTCCTCCTCCTCAGGAGGAAGCGGCGACCCCAAGACGACCCCCTTTCTGGCGACTCCTCTGGAATTGCCTTGATGGGGCCCAAGGTCGGGGTGGCGGCTCCCGTGGCCGCGTGATGGCACCTGCAGGTCACCGTGGGCTCGAATACGGTCGGGGAGTTGGGACATGGAACGCGCTGGTTCGGAAGGGCATGTGTCCGTTCCTCTGGCTCTGTGGCGGGGTCGGGGTGGCCAGTCGCCACGCACCCTTCGCTTGCGCATTACAGTGTGCGACGTCTCGTACACTGTGCTTTCGACAATGCTCGATTGCAGTTAGCACTTCCATCTGCTGCCCGCGCTTGAGGACCCTCTGCGCCGCTGACTTAAAAGTGGCCAGGCCACGTGCACATGCTCCAGCACATGCAGGTCACCGGGGGCTCAGGCCTGGCCAGTGCGTTGCAACACAGAGCGCGATGGCTCAGGAGGATACGTGTCCGTTCCTCGGCGGCCAAGCTGAAAAGATCAGCCGTAGCTTTTCGGGGGCGGCCGTCTGAGAAGGCAGCGGGGCCTCGCATGCAGTCGGAGAGCTGACGCGAGGAGCACCTTGGCCCGGCTGGGTCCCGTGCTGTGGCACAGGGGGTTGCAAGATTTGGTCGCGTCCAGGAACCATCAGAAACCTCGGAAACTCTAAGGCATCTGAAATTGTTCGGGCTGTTTCTCCGGATGTGCCCAGAAGTGTCCAGAGTGTCTCTTCGGGGCTCGAGAGACGGGGGTTAATGCAAGCGGGGGTCAGCGAGAGCGCCCGATCATGCAAAATCCTGCAGGGCCAGGGTCGCATTGACCCGGGTCTGGGTGCAGGATCCTGCAGGATCTTGCAGAATCTTTCGCATTGACCCGGGCTTGGGTGCAGGATCTTGCAGGATTCTGCAAGGCCTGATTGGCCCTGGTCTGGATTGACCCAGGTCAGAAGATCCCAGAGCCCTTCTGGTCTGGTTCCCTCCTCCTCCTTGCACAGCGCCATGGACGGCACCGCCGGTGGCGGCCCACCGCGCTTCGGCGCGACACGCTCTCATCTTCCTCCTCCTCCTCCTCCTCCTCCTCCTCCTCCTCCTCCTCCTCCTCCTCCTCCTCCTCCTCCTCCTCCTCCTCCTCCTCCTCCTCCTCCTCCTCCTCCTCCTCCTCCTCCTCCTCCTCCTCCTCCTCCTCCTCCTCCTCCTCCTCCTCCTCCTCCTCCTCCTCCTCCTCCTCCTCCTCCTCCTCCTCCTTACTCCTCCTCCTCCTCCTCCTCCTCCTCCTCCTCCTCCTCTCCTCCGTCCTCCTCCTCCTCCTCCTCCTCCTCCTCTCCTCCTCCTCCTCCTCCTCCTCCTCCTCCTCGCGCCCACGGCCCGAGCATTTCCCAGCCTCCCGCCCTCGGAGCGGAGCGACACGCTATCCGCTTGCAAGGCGCAGCGTGTCGCTGGGGCCGCCGCCGCGTTGCGCTGAGCAAAAGTCCCTGTCTGTCGTCGTTGTAAGCTTGGTGCGCATGTATACTCACCGCGCTTCGGCGCGACACGCTATCCACGTCCCAGTCCCCGAGCGTCAGCGCTCCGAGCTTCTCTCAGCCTCTCGCCCCGCGGATCGGAGCGACACGCTGTCAGCTCGCAGGGCATAGCAGCCAGCGCAGAATGTGTAGGATATGACTGCTTAGATTTCCAGCCGCTCATACCTCGTAGAGTGTCTGTATATCTATATATATATATACATATATATATATATGTACATAACGTCTTACCACATGGAGCAAGTCGGCGGCGAGCGGGGGGGAAGTGAGAAGGCGAAGGCCTTCTCAGAAGGAGGCGGGACTTCTCAGAAGCCCTCGCGCCTTCTGAAAAGTTTTCTGCGTCTTCGGAAAAGACAGGAAATTGTTCAGAAGGCCGGGAGACTTCCGAGCCTTCTGAGAAAGCCCGCCCTTTCTCATTTCCCCCCTCGCTCGCCGCCGAGCAAGGACCGTGGTAAAGTATCAGACTTTCAGGGGGGCCAGTGGCCCAGGTCCAAGGGGCAAGAAAGTCAACCCAGAAGCAAACTTTTCTTGAGAATCCAACCAATTGCAGCTGCGAGTACCGCAAGCCCGATGATACGAAGGAGAGGGGCGAGCAAGCCAAAAGTGGAGTATGATGCGACCCTCTCCTTGTAGGCAGCGCGCCACAAAATGGATGCAGCTCGAGCCATGCGGGCGCTGCTACTCGTGCCTCCGATTGAGCTCCATATGGGGCCGCGAAACGTGTGAGTGCTGAGCTGTAATGGGCGTCGGCAAGCATACGGACGTTGTCATTGGGCATTTCGGTGGAGCTCATGTGGGGCCACGAAACGTGTGAGCGGTGTGTCATAATGGGCGGGGGCACGCGTACGGACTCTGTCACTGGGGCTTTTGGGTGAGTTCCCAATGGGGCCACGAAACGTGTGAGGGGGTGCGCCGAACTGGGCGCGGGCACGCATACTGACCCTGCCACTGGGGCCTTCGGTGAAGCGCCTTCTTGGGCCACGAAACATGCAAGGGGTGGGAGAATGGATGCGGGCACTCCTGCAAACCCTGCCTCTGAGGCCTTCAGTGGAGCTCCTTATAGGGCCACGGAGAGTTTGAGGGAGTGTGCTGAAACGGGCGCGGGTACACATTCGAACCTTGCCAGTGAGGCTCTCGGAGGAGCCCTTTCTGCGCCAAGAAACGTGTGAGGGGGGATGCGAGAGTGAGCGCGGGCACGCATTCGACCGTTGCCACTGGGGCTTCTGGTCGAGCGCGCTATAGGGCCACGAAACGTGTGAGTGGTGGGGGGGGTCTTGTATTAGAACAGGTCCTCTCCCCAATCGAACAGCAGTGAGGACACCGGCGTTGGATTGGTCCCTGACGGTCCAAGATAGTTTTCAGAATGGCCTTAGACAGTCTCTTAGATGGCAAAGAGGGTCACCGAGAATACCAAGATGGCCCAAGATCGCCTCCAAGTCGGCCCAGGATCGCCCCAAGACGTCATGGCCTTTGAGGTCCACAAGAAGACGGCCCTCGAGACCTTCAAGGGGCCCCCAAGAGACAAAAGCATTGAATTCCCTCAGGTCTGTAAATGAGTTGACATACTCGCCATAGATTCCAGGACGGCCAAGAGGCCACCAAGATTGTCCCAGTCGCCAAAAAGAGCCCCAAGAGGGCCACAAGACGGCCCAAAATGACTCCAAGAGAGCACGAGAGAGCTCCACGACGGCGTTAATAGGCCCCGAGATGGCTTCGAGCCTCTTCCCACTAAGATGGCCCTAAGAGCTCCCCCAAAACCCTCTCAATCACGACGATGCTGTCGAAGCCACCCGTAGTTATCATCAAGAGGGTGTTTGAGAGGCCCATGAGGAGGGAGTTGTTTCGGTTGCGCTTTGGTCCGATGCTTGTCAACTTTGGAGGCCATGTCGAAGCTGCGTCGGGCCCAGCAATATTGCCAGGCTTAGAACTGGACAGCGAATCGAATCGGCAACCAAGTTCTGCGCGAGCAAAGCTGCGCCTGCGTGCGCGCTTCTGAGCGGATCGCCCTCTTCGCGTGGCTAGGCAAGGGAGACGAGTGTTGCGATGCTGGGCAGGGGGAAGGAATCGGTGAGACACTGAGGAGAGGAGCTCAGGGAGATGACTCCAGGTCACATGTTAGGGGGGGAGTGCTGCGATGCTGGGCAGGGGGAAGGGATCGGTGAGACACTGAGGAGAGGAGCTCAGGGAGATGACTCCAGGCCACCCGTTAGGGGGGGAGTGTTGCGATGTTGGGCAGGGGGGAGGGATTGGTGAGACACTGAGGAGAGGAGCTCAGGAGATGACTCCAGGCCACCCGTTAGGGGGGGGCATGGATGCTCTTTGCTGGGCGGCGAAGAGAAGCAGACCCCCCGGGTCCGCGAGTGTCCCCCCGCATTTCCCCCCCCTTCCCAGCAGGGTTCTTGGCGGCGGAAGGGGCGGAGGGATCTTTGAAGAAGAAAAATACACATAAACATAAACGTTTGGCGCTCCGCGCGGATTTCTTGCATCCGCGCTGGACCCCCTTCCCTGGCGCGCGGAGCGCGCCAGGGGCGGCGCCGGAGGCGCCGCCGGGGGAGCCCAGGCGCAGATCCAAGAAATCCGCGCGGAGCGCCAAAAGTTTATGTTTATGTGGTTTTCCTTCTTCTAGATCTGAACGGGTACGCGGCGGACGTGAAAGAAAATGGCAAGGAGAACCAGGACGAGCACTGAGCACGAGGACGAGGACAGGAGAGGCTGATGGAAAGTTGCAGGGGGGGACATGCCGGCAAGCGCTCAGGGAGGATTGACGAGAGAGCAGCGTCCCGCAGGGGCCACCCGTCGGCGGTGCTCGCCCTGGCCTGCGACCCTTTGGAGAGGAGCATCTACAGCGGCGGGATGGACGGCTGCATCCGCGCATGGCGGCTGCTGGACGCGTCGGAGGCTCCAACATGGAGAGCAGGAGAGAGGAGGAGGGCTCCGATATCTGCCTCATACTAGGTACGTCAGATCAGAGACGGGCATGCCAGCAGGTGCCCGCAGAAGTTTCTTGCCCCCCGATGGCCCAGGGACTGGCCAGAATTCTGCTTGAGTCTGAGACGGGCGAGCCTTTCTGTCAGAGTGCGGAGGGCCCGAACGGTCTTGTATGATCCCTGCGTGCGCGCGGCCGGAATTACCGTGAACTCCCACTACTGATCTCCCCCGTGCGCGCCTTTCATGTCAGAGCGTGGAGGGCCCGCACCGTCTTGTGTGATCCCTGCTCGCGCGTGGCCGGAATTACTGTGAACTCCCACTACCAGTCCCCTCCGGTTGTTTTTGGCCCCCAAGAAAATGAATAGATCATTCCCGAGGGGGGGGGGTCCGCCGAGCGATATCGTTAGCACCCAAAGTATTCAGCAATTCCTCGAGGGGGGCGCAGGAATCCTCAGGAATTCTGCAGGAATCCTGTAGGAATCCTCAGGAATGCTTCAGGAATTCTTCAGGAATCCGTCAGGAATCGGCTGGAGTTGACAGGAAGCCGCAGGAATCCTCAGGAATCCTAGGTATCTCCCAGGAATTATTCAAGAATCATGTGTAATCCGATTGGGGGTCTTCATGGAATATTGGCATGATCTTGGTAGGATCCCGCACTGAGGGTCCTGGGGGCGTGATATCATTTCCAGGGGCCGAAAGGGGGGTGGTCGACAATCGCAGTCCAAGATTAGGGGAGGGCGCGCTGCGGGAGGGCGCGCTGGATAGGCGGGTTGCATGAAGAAGCATTTGCTCGTAGCTCCGCTTCCCACTCCTCTGCCTCTCCCTCCCTCCTGGTCCCACTCACTTCAGTATCGTTTAGCCGATCCCCATCCCCACCGGGCCGTGGTGTCTCAGCCCCACTATCCCACCCCCCAGTTGGGGATATACCCTACGAAGCCCGAAGGGAACAGCAAGATCCTTATCTAGGAGGGCAAGTCGGCCAGTGGGACCCTGGCCATGCCAGTGGGGATAGGGATCGGCACACTGTAGCGAGGGGCGCCCGACATGCCGTCGTCAAGTACGGCGCCTGGGGCGGCTCCAGGCGGCACCAGGTAGACGAGGATCGCCTTCGGGAGGGGCTCCGTGAGCCACGCCACAGCCTCCAGGTCGGGATATTGCCCTGCATTGTTCAGGACACGCCAGCGGCACACCAGCGTAACAATGCGACCCCGAAGTGCACCTCGTCGTCGTGCCCTCTCCCCGGCCGTAGCTTGGAAGAGCCCTGGATAGTCCGCTTGCGAGATCTCGAAGACCCACCAGTGGTAGTAGTGGTCCTCCACGTCGTGCACTTTGGCCCCGAATAGACGAGTCCGAGGCCCACTTTTGAAAATGTTGGCAACATTTGCCTTATAATTCTTTTCCAAGTGATTGCCATCGTGCTAGAGACCGACTTTATAACATCGCCGACCACTCTGACAGCGCGCTCAGCCTCCAGCGCATCGATATCCGGCCCAATCCAAGGGCCCACGGCAGCAGCCGCCATGACGCTGGCACCTGCACACGGGCGCCACCCGCAAGAGGATGGCAGAAGTCCGAAACAGAGGCGAAGCGCAGGGGCCGAGTAGAAGAGTGAAGCGGGTGAAAAGGGAAACGACTTGAGAAGGATGTGGTGCCTGAAGCTCGAGCCGCAAACAGCCAATGAACAACCGAGTCCAGAGATCTGCAATAAGTGGCTGTGCCGCCTCAATGCTTCAGGGAGAAGGCATAACGCCTGGATCCCGTCATTGGCATCTCGGGGCTCTCTTTGAGAGTCTTTTGTAGCCTTCTTGGGGCGTCTTGCGGGCCTTTTGGGCCGTCTGTGGGCCATCCTGGGCGTCTTACAGCGATGATTGAGCGACTCGGGGCCGTCTTGGACCGTTTGGGGGGGAGGGCTTCTTGGCCCGTCATAGGGGCCCTCGGGCCGCTGGAAAAGTCATGCGGGGAAGCCCAGGAGCGCGAGGGACCAGAAGATTTGAGATTTTGGGTTCCCTGCCCCGAACCGGGATACCTCAATATCGAAGACAGGGTAGAGAGAAATCTAGAAGCTTGCGGAACAAACCACGTCGTGCCTCGAGGCACGGTGGCGGAGATGTAGATATTTCCCCAATCAGAGTTTGCCTTTGTAAGGGGCCCTAGAGGATTCATTCCCCAATCAGAGCTTGCCTCTGTAGGAGTCCTAGCGGATTCGTATGGTTAGGTGAGGTTTGCCACCGATTTCCGCGGCCCGCCCTGGTGCCCGGGTGCCCTATAGCCATATAGCCTATAGCCTTATAGCCCCATAGCCCAATAGCCCAATAGGCATATAGCCCTATAGCCTTATAGCCCTATAGTCCTAGAGCCCTAGAGCTCTATATGCCTATAGCCCTATAACCCTATTGCCCCATAGCCCCATATCCCTATAGCCCTATGGTCCTATAGCCCTGTAGCCCTATAGCCCTATAGACTCATAGCCCTATAGACCTACAGCACCATAGCCCCAAAACCACAGCCCCATAGCCCTATAGCCCGACAGCCCTATAGCCCTATAACCCTATAACCCTATAGCCCTACAGCTCTATATGCCTATAGCCCTATAACCCTATAGCCCCATAGCCCCATATCCCTATAGCCCTATGGACCTATAGCCCCATGGCCCTATAGCCCTATAGCCCTATAGTTCCATAGCCTTATCTCCCATAGCCCCATCGCCACAGAGCCCAATAGCTCCATAGTTCCATAGCCAAAGACTTTGCCACCGATTTCGGCGGCCCGCCCTGGTGCCCAGGTGCCCGGGTGCCCTATAGCCCCATAGCCCTATAGCCCAATAGCCCTATAGCCCTGTAGCCTTATAGCCCTACAGCCCAATAGCCCAATAGCCCTACAGCCCTATAGCCCTATAGCCCTATAGCCCTATAGCCTTATAGCCCTATAGCCATATAGCCTAGTAGCCCTACAGCACCATTGCCCTATAGCCCAATAGCCCTACAGCACTATAACCCTATACCCCTATAGCCCTATAGCCTTGTAGCCTTATAGCCCTACAGTCCTATAGCTCCATATGCCCATAGCTCAATGGCCATATAGCCATAGCCCTATGTCCCTATGGTCATATAGCCCTATGGTCCTATCGCCCCATAGCTCTATAGACTCATAGCCCTATAGCCCCAGAGCCCCAGAGCCCCATAGCCATATAGCTCTACAGCCCTATAGCCCTATGGCCCTATAGCCCTATAGCACTATAGCCCTGTAGACCTATAGCCCTATGGCCATATAGCCCTACAGTTCCATAGCCCTATGGCCCCATCGTCCTATATCCCCATAGCCCTATAGCCCTAAAATGACTTTGATTGAGTTTTTCTCTGGTATCATTATATCGGAGGGTGGGGGGTGAGTCCGACGTGAAACGGAGACCCCCCCTACCGGGAAATCGATTTCGGGTTCGTGTCGTGCGTGCCGCGCGTGCGTGCGGGCGAGGCGAAGCTGCGTGGGCGGGCGAAAGGAAATCCTCCTGTGGCTGGGCCGCGGCTGGACTAAATGTTTCTCCTCCAGCGGCCGGTGGCCCGCGGTGTCCCGTCGGTGTCCCGCTGGTGTCCCGGAATCCTCCTGTGGCTGCTGGGCCGCGGCCGGACCAAATTTTTCTCCTCTGGCGGCCGTTGGCCCGCGGTGTCCCGCCAGTGTCCCGTTGGTGTCCCGCTGGTGTCCCGCCGGTGTCCCGTGGTGTCCCGTTGTGCCCTCTTGAGTGAGATCGACAGTCATATCGATAGTGAGATCGATGTGGTGTCCCGAGGTGTCCCGTGGTGTCCCGTGGTGTCCGATAGTGTCCCGTTGAGTGAGATCGATAGTGAGAACGATAGTGAGACCGATAGTGAGATCGAGAGATGTCCCGCGGTGTCCCGTGGTGGCCCGTGGTGGCCCGTGGTGTCCCGTTGAGTGAGATCGATAGTGAGATCGACAAGTGTTCCGTGGTGTCCCGTGGCGTCCCGTTGAGTGAGATCGATAGTGAGATCGATTGAGTCAGGTGTTGGTTCCCCCCCTTTCTTCCCCCCCACAAACTCCTTATCACCCGAAGTGTGGTCGTATAGGTATAGAAGGGGAGAGAGAGAGAGGGGGGGAAAGAAACATAATTGATTAGACTGGCGAAGGGCCCAACCATATGCAGTTGCCAGTACCTCGTTGTGGGCACCGCTTTCGGCGGAGCTCCCTGTGGGGCCACGAAACGCGTGCGGGGCGTGCCGAAAATGGAGGCTGCGGTGCCATGCGAACCCTGCCACTGGGGCCGTCGACGGAGCTCCCTATGGGACCACGAAGCGTGTGAGGGGTGTGCCGCAATGATGGCGGCGGTGCCATACGAACCCTGCCACTGGGGCCTTCGTCGGGGCTCCCTATGGGCCACAAAACGTGTGAGGGGTGTGCCGATATGGAAGCGGCGGTGCCATGCGAACCTTGCCACTGGGGCCTTCGGCGGAGCTCCCTATGAGGCCACGAAGCGTGTGAGGGGTGTGCCAAAATGGAGGCGGCGGTGCCATGCGAACCTTGTGCCCCGAAACTTGTGAGGGGTGTGCCGAAATGGAAGCGGCGGTGCCATGCGATCCCTGTCACTGGGGCCTTCGGCGGAGCTCCCTATGAGGCCACGAAGCGTGTGAGGGGTGTGCCAAAATGGAGGCGGCGGTGCCATGCGAACCTTGTGCCCCGAAACGTGTGAGGGGTGTGCCGAAGTGGAAGCGGCGGTGCCATGCGAACCCTGTCACTGGGGCCTTCGGCGGAGCTCCCTATGGGGCCACGGAACGGGGAGGGGTGTGCCGAAATGGAGGCGGCGGTGCCATGCGAACCTTGCCACTGGGGCCTTCGGAGGAGCGCCTTATGGGGCCACGAAACGTGTGAGGAGTGTGCCGAAATGGGATGGGCATGCGGCGAGCAGAGGCAGGGAGGGGAGGAAGGAGGAGGGGGAGGAGGACGGAGGAGGAGCGAGACGCGGGGCGCTGTCTCTTCTCGAACGAGGACCCAACACCACAGGAAGGTTGGGGAAAACAAAAAAAGAGAATTGCCTTCGGTCCATTCCGCCACCATGCCTGGGTTGTGGATCAAAGGCCTCTTGGATGTTCGTTGGGATGTCGTGGGAGGCATCTTGGAGGCAGGTTTGAGGCCTCTTGGGGGCCGCTTTGGGGCCTCTTAAGCCGTCATGAGGGCATTTGGGGGGCATCTTGGGGGCCTCTTGGGGCTTGCTGTTGGTATCTTGGGGCGGAAGGCTCAAATTGTCGGGTCGGGCTCCCCCCTAGGCGCCGTATTGGGGCTCTTTTGGGCCGTTTAGGGCGCCTCTTGGGCCATCTTAGGGCCCTCTTTGGCCTTTTTGGAGCGCTCGTGAGCGCATGTTGGAACGTGTTGGGGAGAGTTGAGGGGTCCTCTTGGGCCGTCTCAAAAGCCGTGAGGCCAAAAAGCCCGATGTACTAGAAGTAAACGCTCTCCTCAGGGGATTACACGATGTTTGCCTCTCTTGGGCCCCTCTTGGGAGGCCTCTTGAGCCTCTCTTGGGGCGTCTTGGGTGTCTTTTCAGCCGTCTTCAGGCCATCTTGAACCTCTTTCGGCGATTCGGGACCTTTTTGAGTTGTCTTAAGGACCTCTTGGGGTGCTCTTGGTCCGTCTCGGGGCCTTCTTGGGCCCGAAAAAGTCATGCGACAGGGCCTGGGGGACACGCAAGAAGGAAGCCCCGAGAGATTTGGCCCTCTGGGATCGGGTTGCTTTTGAAGAATCCTCAAGATTGGGGATTGAAGCTTCAGGGGTTAGGCCAAGGACCTGAGAACACTCCAACTCGTGCCTCAGGGCACGGTGGCGGATGTGGTCAGCCCTCGATCGTCGTGAGCAAAAGTTCGCGAGCAGGACGGCAGGGCAGCCCCCTCCCCGACAACCCGCGCGGCCCGGCGCAGGCCCTCGTGCCCGCGGCCCTCTCCCATCGTTGCCCTGCTGCTGCGTCTTGCCTCGCCCTCTCCTGCCTTGCGGTCCAGCAGGGGGGCGAGTCGAGGGCGCGGTGAGGACGAGGAGGCGGAGAACTGCCCCGTCCCCCGAGGTCGACCCGTTCGACGCCACCCCCGCCGGGGTGCGCCCGCTCAGCTGCAGGAGCCCCGGGCGCTGGCGGCGAGCGCTGGTCGGCGCGCGCTCAGGGGGCAAGGACGGGCAAGAGAGGGGCCCTGATCTTCTCCGCATCCTCGTCCTTCCTCCTCCTCCTCCTCCGCCTCCTCCTCATCCTCCTCCTCCTCCTTCCCCTTTCCTCCCGCCCCCACTCCCTCTCCCCCTCTCATCCTCCTCATCCTCCACCTGTCTCTTCCTCTTCCTGCCGCCTTCTCCCCCCTCCTCCTCCTCCTCCTCCTCCTCCTCCTCCTCCTCCTCCTCCTCCTCCTCCTCCTCGTCCTCTTCCTCTTCCGCTTCCTCAACCTCCTCCTCCCCCTCCGCATATTCATCCTCATCCTACTCTTCGTCGTCATCATCATCAGCGTCGTCATCATCGCCATCAACATCAGCATCATCGTACGATTTTCCTGAGTCAATTTCATGTTCATCTTCATCATCATCTTCATCTTCAACTCCATCATCCAGCCTCCTTCCTTCCACAACTACTCAACAGGAATACTACTCTCCTCTCTGGCCCGAATTGGTCGGGTAGTAGCGCGATCCCACCGGATGGTGTCGAGATGATTTTCTCTTGTGCATGTCCAATTGTGTTCTCGTTGCAGCGGGGGCCTCTGTTTAGGATCGGCCCCGATGCTCCCGTCATTTAGAATGGCGCTCTCGCCCCAGTGCGGGCCACTTTTCTGGATCCGAGTCCTTCCTCATCAGTGTCGCCCCCCGCATTTCCTGTTTTCCGCATTCCTCTGGTCATTCCATTCCAGCTTCTGCTGCTGCTGTGCGTGTTCGTCCTCATCCTGCCTCATCCTCATTTTGCATCTGCTCATCCTTCTGCTCATCCGCCACCTCCTCATGCAATGTACGCAGCTCCCCCCTTTCCGATTGCGCACAACACGATGTGGTCCTTTTTGGAGTTCCACGTCCGTTATGACACTAGTCGGCGGATAGAGGAAAGATCAGCGCAATGGGAAAGGGATGGGTCGGAGGGGTAGGATACCAGATATGGCGCGAGCGCGCCTAACTTGTCCTCCCCCATCTCCCTCCTCCGTCTCCGCCGTCTTCTCTTGATCCTCATCCTCCTACTCCTCCCCCTCAATTCCCTTCGCCGCCGCCCGCACGCTTGCGAATTGGCCGCTCCAGCCAGCGAAGTGCACGGTCGTGCCATTAGGCGAGGCTTGCGATGAGGCCACGGTGCGAAAGTTCAAATCTCGCATCGCCTCGCTTGCTCTTGCATGGGCCGTCATGGGCGCGACCGACTTTCTCGGAGTGAAATTCGGACCGCAGGCCACGGTTGCTGAGCAGTGGGCTGCCCCTGAGCATAAATGGCGCAGCAGAGCAGGAGGAGTTGGCCCTCTCTCGTGCCCCAGCAGAATCGTGCTGCCGTGCTTACAATTTCGGCGTCGTTCTGGTGCCTACCTACGTCTGCCAACTAGTCCTCTCCTTCGCCTCCACTCCTTCGCTCCGAGCGCCACGTCCTCCACCGCCCCCTCCGCCTCCCGCACAGCTCGTTAGGCCCTTCGAAGCTCCTGGGGATCGGGTCCTGGCGCCCGAGTGCCACGCCACGCCCGGTTCGGACCCCGTGTGCTGCCGATGCTTTTCGAGAAGCGCGTGGACACGTTGGGGACGGCGGGTGGGCGAGTTTGGGCGGGGGGCTCTCGCGATTCTCGGGCAGCAGGCGGACATGCACGGAGGCTGTACGCGCTTCTCGCGCGGGTTCCTGAGCCCGGCGCGCCGATAAAAAATACAGCATCCATAGGCGAATAAGTTTTAAAGGTTGGTCTCGGAGTCCTGGGCCCCGCCAGGCATGAGCTCTTCAGGCGTGGGACACGGCTGCCCGTGCTGCAAGAGTTGAGCGCCACAGCGCCCCTGCTGGAGGCGAGACGCCTCAGCCCCCAGCGGATCCGAACTCACTCTCTCACCTCCTCGCTCTTCCCCGACTCGTTCCCCTCCCTCCTTGCCCCAAGGATTTGCTCGTGGCTTCCCCATGACCCACAGATCCCGGTGCGGAGCTCGGGCGGAGATGGGAGGAGCTTCGATCCATCCTGGCTCGGTGTCCTCCTTCGTGGTCTTGGGCACACATCAAAGCAGTGTCCAGCAGATGGATCACGTCCGCGCGCATCCCGAGCGCTGCGGAGTGTCAGTGTTTGGTTGGATGCCAAGCCCTTGGCTATTTCCAACACTACCTTATTGGTCCTCCGTCTCCTCCACCTTCTTGCTATCCCTCGTGGCGTCCTCCCTGCCTGTCATCTCACATGGCTGGGGCTTGGCCCAGTACCAAATAATGAATCCGAGTATCCCCGCCAGAGCTGCCATCGGATCGCAGCGCTGAGCTTCCATATCTACCACAAGCTGAAGGCTGACCTTGCGGGCAGGCCAAGAGCGGCCACGCCCATCTACCATGACGAAATACGAGCCGCAGCCATCGTCGCGATGCGATGCTAGGGCCCTGGCATCCGCTCAGTCACCGTGCATTCAAGCTACGTGCGCTCCGCCCTCCTCAATTGTTCCGCCAATAGCTAACATCACCACCATAACGCCAGGCCGACATGAAGAACAGCGGGTCACCACCTGGACAGACTCATGGCACCAGCAGAGTCGCCTCCCCCGTTGGCCCCGATGACGACCCTGGGAGCAGCCTTCTATACCGAGCCGTCCTCGAACGTGCCTCGGGCTCGACGATCCCCAGGACGTGCGTTAGCCCAGGCGTGTGTCTACCCTGTTCGGCTCCGCCGATAGCGCGCAGCCCGTGTTGGCCTTCGTTGCGGACCCTCCGTCGTATCGAGGGGCCTCCGGTGGACAAGCACGCGTTGGCGCTAACACACGCTCTGAGGATCGTCGGCGGGAGCCTGGAAAAGGCCACTCCCGGAGGCCGAAGAGGGCTGTAGTCCTTCGGGCCGGGACGACCCCCCGACGACGCGATGGGGTCTGGGCTTGGCGTTCCAAGGAGAGAGGCGGGGGCAACCTCAGGGGGTGCAGGCTCATCGGTGGAGGGCATCGCCCCCAATCGCCCACTCGTTGCCGATGGGGGTCAGATAGCCCACCCTGACCAGGAACGCCCGGTTCGGCGATCGACGGGCTATTGCCGATCCCTCGGCGGCGCATCGCCGTTGCAGGCTCCATGCTTCCAACCCTGCGCTGGTCCACCCCTGACCTAGCCCCTCACCCGAGGAGGGGAAAAAAGTAATAGAAGAATACACACACACACAAAATAGATACATACAAAGCAGCAACAAAACACAGGTAACAATCAGAAAACAGCAAAAGGAACAAAAAAAAGAGGCGGCCCCGCTCGAGCGCACGCGGGCCCCGCGCCAGGAGGCGGCTCCACGAGCATCAGGACGCCGTGCGAGATCTGTGCCTGGATCCTCGGCGCGGCCTCCTGGAGGGGACGCGGAGGGGGGGGTCAGGGGCGGCCATTAGTCGGGGGGAGGGGCGGGAGGTGGGGAAGGGGCGGAGAAGGGGAAAGGGAGGAGGAGGAGGAGGAGGAGGAGGAGAGCGAGGACGAGGACGAGGAGGAGGAGGAGGAGGAGGTTCTCCTGCAAGTTGCATTGCTCAGGGAACTGTGGGAGCACGCAGTGGACCAAAGACAAGCGGGCAGCCGTCAAACCAAAGGCCGGGATCAGCACGAGCACGCACAGGAGTCAACCGTGAATGCTTTCGCGGATCTCTCGATACTGGGAGCTTGTGGGCAGCCTACTTGGGGCGGTTTGGGAAGCCTTTGGCGCTCTCTCGGGGCTCACTTGGGGCACTCTTGGGGCGTTGGAGGTGCTCCTGGGGGTGTTTTTGGGGCCCTATTGGAGGCCATCGATTAAAGAAGGGGGGGTTCTCAAGTACGCTTCCCCCCCCCATCACCATCCATTCACCACCCATTCAGAGGCCGAAATGTGAGCTCTTGGGGCGCCCATGGGGGTGTTTGGGGCCTCTTGTGGGCTCTATCTTGAGGCTCCATGAGCCCATCGGAAGCGAAAAAGCGAGAAGACACAAAAACAAGTAAGTTTGTTTTGCAGATTGTGGAAGGATTTGGGCCTCTCGAAGGGTCCTTGGGTGGTCGTCTTGGGACGGTCATGGCGCCTCTTGGAGGCTTGTTGGAAGCTACGTTTAGTCATCTGTCGCTAAATTACGCGATATTGGCGGATATCAGGGGTCTTCCTGGGGCCATTTTGGACGTTCAAACCCTTGCGAGACGCTTTAGCCAGACCCAAGGAGAATTTATAGTGGGATAAGTAAACTTTCCCCCCAACGGGAAGGAAGAAGGAAGGTGTGAGAATGAATTCGCTGAACCACCTACGCCCTGAACGACTGGCCAGTCTGGTTCGTACCAAGGTCATTGTCCAAGTTTGGGCCAGGGTTAGGGTTCCTGTTGGTGTCCGGGGTTAGGGTTAGAGACAGGATTAAGGTTTGGTCAGGATTACGTTTCGGATACAGTAGGGTGAAAGTTCGGCTTAGGAGGGCCAGCAATAGGGCTCAGGTTGGTAGACTGTGGGCTACGGCTAGGTTAGGATTCACGGTTAGGATGAAGGATTAGGGTCTGAGTTGGATATGAGTAGGGTTGGTCAGGGTGAGGGTTTCGGGTCAGGTTTTGAGCTTAAGCTAGGATTAGGTTTGGACCAGAGTAAGGGCGGTGTCAGGGTCAAGGTCGAGGTTGAAGTACAGTAAATGTCTGGATTGGGTCATGGTTAGGGCAAGAATAGCGATCAGGGTGATGATTAGGATGTAGGTTATGGTCTACGTTGGGGGGCGGGGTGTGGATAGGGTGAGGTTTAAGTTTTAGGTGTGAGTTAATGTTGGAGTTGCGGTTGGGGCGGGGCAGAGGCTTTGAGCTAGTGTCGGTCAGTGTTGAGGTTTGGGTTGGGGTTCAGGTTAGGGTTAGGGTTGTGACTGGAGTTAAGAACCAGTTCGGGTCATGGTCAGGTTAAGGAGCATAATTTGGGTCGAAAGGTAGGGGCTGTGTTAAGGGTGGGATTCTGGCCAGGGGTCGATTCATGGTTTCGCTAACGCTTGGCTTAGATTTTATTCACGTCTGGGTCAGGGCTGGGATTGGCTCAGGATCTACGTTCGGTTAAGGTCAGGGTGAGGACTAAGGCACGGCTAAGAGTTAGGGCTAGGGGCAGGTAGGCTTAAGGATGAGGGTAGGGATAGGATTCGGATTAGGGCTGGGTCAGGATTATGGTCTGAAGGCTTGGTCGGGTAAGAGGCAGGGTCAGGGTGCAGATTCGGATTGGGGTTAGGTTGGGGTTCGAGCTTGGGCTATGATCAACTTTGGATGATGATATGAGTACGGCTAAGAGAAAGTGCGGCTTCGATTTAGGGCTGCGATTCATCATTAGTGTGAGGATAAGTCGGGGTAGCAGCAAAGGGTTCTGGCAAGGTTTGCATGAGGCCGAGGGTGTGGGTGCTACAGGGTTGCGCTGGTGGATTCGGTATGTCGCCGCCCCGCCCTTTGCGTTCCACTTCGATTGGATTAGGCTTGGGTTCTGGTCAAGCATAGGCTGAGGGTTCCATTCAGGTTATGTAAGGGCCGATGCCAGGATAAGTTCAAGATTGGTTCAGGTCGATGTCATGATTAGGATTGAGTCATGACTTGAGTTCGGTCAGGGTCGATGTGAGACATCGGGCCAGCGGTAATTTTACAGTAGGGTTCGAACTGGTTGCGCGCTTGCGGGTTAAGGTTCCGGTCGAGCGAGTCACCAGGCCCTACAACGCTATTTCTAGGCAAAATCTGTACGGAGCACGTCCGCATGTTGCTTTTGATCCTGACGCTTCGGCGAATGACAAAACACGCGCCGTACCCGACCAGGAGCGCCACTTTCAGACAGAGTCTGCCCGGCGCTTCGGCGAGAGCTGCGTTTCGTCCGCTCGCGCACGTCCCCGTGGTCAAGCAACTGGGCGGGCGGAAAATGCGCAAGGAAGTTCAGCTCTCACGAAGCGCGGCGCCGAGGCGAAAGTGACATTCCGCCCTGTCGCGCGCAATGAGCGCCGCGTCTTTCTGCCACGCACTTTGCAGAGTCGACGCCACAGCGGCCGTGTTGAAATGAAAACCGCCGATTCTGAATTGTTATGGGTAGGATGAAGCGTCCTGGATGCGGGGCTATCGGCTGGCGAGGTAGCAGGGCGGGAGTATCAATAAGGCCAAGGATATGTGTATACATAAACATAGTATCGTTTCATAATTATTTTATATATATGTATATATATGAAGAGAGAGAGAGAGAGGGAGATATATACACAAATACAGGTAAAAAGCAACACACAACAAATAATAAGAAAACCAAAAATATGTACATATTTATATTTCTACATATACATATACATATATATATATATATATATATATATATGGAAACGGTTATGATTCGGGTTTGCATTAGGGCCGAGTCAGGATTAGGGTATGGTTTGGGGTAAGATTGGGGCTTAGGCTCAGGGATAGGTGGCAGGCTGAGGGATAGGCTAGGGTGAGGGTGTGGGCTGGTCTTCCGGTCAGGGTTCGGTCGAGGTGAGGGTCAGGGTTGGGGTTCGGATTACGATTGGAGTCAGGGGTTGGGTGGGGATAAGGGGTTGGGTTCCAGTCGAGATCAGTGTGAAGGCCACCGTCGTTCAAGTTTTCTTGCTTGCATCTCTCGTCGACCGCACCCGTTCGAATTCCGTGCCTCTTGCGTGCGAGTTCCGTTGCCCCAGTCGAGCCGGCAGCCGCAGAACTCGCACACGAGGCGCATTCGCACGCGGCCACATTTCGCACGTGCGAGCACGCACTCGACCGACCGAATTTGCACCAGTCAAACTCACAAGCTTCCGTCTCGCGCACGGCCGAGCTCGCAAGCCTCAGGTCGCGCGCGGAGCAGGCAGGCCCCCGCGTGCGGGCTCGGCCCGCCGCGGCCTTGCGAGCTCGGCCCCGAGCGAGTGCGGCGCGAGAGCGCGGAGGCAGGCGCATGCCGCGCAAGCGACGGCCTCGGCGGCAAGTCGTGGGAGCCGTGTACTCGGCGACCCGCTGCGCCTCGCAGGCAAACAGCGCGTGTCGCTCCGCTCCGCACGCCGGGAGGCTGGTGGATATGCTCGGGGCGTGGCCGCCTGGGGGCCAGGGAGTGGACAGCGCGGTGGGCTAGGAGCGGCGGCGCGACATGCCGAGCCAAAGCTCCTGGTCGTACGTTGCAGCCCGCCACTGCGGCTGAGAGTGAGTGGGGCCAGGAGGGAGTCGGCGGCGAGCCTGGAGGGCAGTGAGGAGGAACCGACTTTCTCGGGAGGCAGCGGGGCTTCTCAAAAGCCCTCCGGCCTTCTGAGAAGTGTTCTGTGCGTTCGAGGAAGGCTTAGAGCAATTATCAGAAGGCCCGCGGCCTTCCGAGCCGTCTGAGAAGGCCCGCCCCTCTTCACTTCTCCCCAGGCTCACCGCCGATATTTGTCCTCAGAACTCCGTCTTCGGGGTGCATCAGCGTCCGCTTGCGTCTGGTAATCGATGGTATAGCGCAGACTTAGCCGAGGACGGTGACCACGGCCCTACGGCTCGATTGTGTGCCATGCAGGCCCAGGATGAGGTCAAAAGTCCTTCCGTACGCTCTCGGAGAGGTCTGGGGCGTTCTGCAGCGGCCGCGCTGCCTGACGCATCCTCTGGATCGATCCCGTCGCCCTCGGAGGTCCCCTCAGTACCGTGGAGGCTCACGCCAAGAAACACCTTGCTTGCCTCCAGGGTGCCCTGGGTTTCTTGGGCTTCGATGGTTTTGCGATGGAGAGCGCGTCGTTCCCACACCAAGAATCAATGGACGTCCTGGGGTCTCCGAGGTGGGTTTCTTGTGGAAAGGTTTCTGGTGGTCGGGCCCAGCTTGAGCTTGTCTTCCTCCCGCCTTCCGCCCGACCACAAACCTCCCGTCGCGAAGAGGAGGAGGAGGAGAAGGAGGAGGAGGGAGGAGGAGGAGGAGGAGGAGGAGGGGAGGAGGAGGAGGAGGAGGAGGGAGGAGGGAGGAGGGAGGAGGGAGGAGGGAGAGGAGGAGCAGGAGGAGGAGGAGGAGGTCCCTCCTCTGGCGTGCCGCCGCTGGCGACGTCCCTCCCTCCCATGGCGCGAGCATGTTTGCGGAGCCACCTGTGCGGCCGAGTAGCCCCGGGGAGGCCAGCGCCTCGGCGGACGGGACGGTGCGCTTGTGGCGCGGTGGCTTGGCCGAGGCCGGCGGCCGGCACCAGCGCTGTTGGCCTCCTCGCTCTGCGTGCGTGTGTGCGTGTGTGCGTGTGTGTGTGTGTGTGTGTGCGTGTGTGTGTGTGTTTGTGTGTGTGTGTTTGCGTTTGCGTTTGTGGTTATAATTGTGGTTGTGGTTGTGGTTGTCGTTCTGTTTGTGGTTGAGATTGTGTTTGTGTTTGTGTTTGTGTTCGTGCGGCCCAGTTTGCATACAGCGTGTCCCCTGTTGCCTATCCGCAACAGCAGTCGACCTCTTCTGCCCAGCCGCCAACGCAAAAAATGGTTGTGTTTGTGTTGGTGTTTGTGTTTGTGTGTGTTTTGTGTTTGTGTTTGTGTTTGTTTGTGTGTTTGTTTGTGTGTGTGGCGGCGGGGTTGGGGGGGGTTGTTCGGGTGTGGGTGTGTGTGTGGGTGTGTGTGTGGGTGTGTGTGGGTGTGTGGT
>CAUYUJ010020603.1:107500-115000 GCA_963575745.1 Prorocentrum cordatum | reverse complement strand
TTTTCCTGTCTGCGTGGCCGCGTTGCCGAAGGCGAACGTGACTTCAAAGACAGTTTTGACAGTGCAGTCCCAGGAGCCTCTTGGGGATTCTCAGCACAGAATTGCTTTCGAACTTCCGTCTTCACATTCACGTCATCATTTTGCCGTCGTCACACATGTGTCAAGTCGGTCCGCCATCACTCACGCTGTGAGCCACAAATTGAGCAGCTTGCATTGTTGGGGCAATTAATGTATGGCTTATGTGGTGTTGGAGCGTTGGATCATACATCATGATATTCGTGGCCGCCATCCCACTTGGGTTCGGTTGCATTGTAGTTGCGTCCTTGCAGCCGACATGGCATGGCCAGCAACAGTTGACGTGTTGGCTGTGTTGGGGCATGTTCGTTGCCAATGGGGACTTTTCCGCCCAGCAGTACGCCCGAGAGAGAAGCCGAGAGAACCGTCTCAGGACGAGTATGGCTTCAACGCGCCCACAGGCGCCTTCGGTCGAAACTGCTCTGCCTCGTATGACGTCAACGCGACAACGCAGAGCATTGCCTCGCTCACTCCACGAGCCCAAGCGCTCAAATCATTGTCTGACGCCGAGAGTCAAAATCGTGCACGTTTGTTCTAACGCTTGCCTTTCTGAACATCTGAGTATAAGTGAGCCTGACTGCCAGCGAATCTGAATAACAGCGACTGGGTACGAGCGAGTCTTGGGGAGTAATTCTGAGTGGAAGTGGTTGGGTACGGGTGATTATGAGTACAAGCGATTCTGCGTATGAGTGGGCCTGGGTACGAATGGGCATGGGTGTGGGTGATTGTGCGTGTGAGGGGTTTTGAGTATGAGTGGCTAACATGGGCTGGACATGTATGATCAAGCCCAGGTGATATTGGGTATGGGTGAAGACATTCAGACTAACCAGCGTGGACCCAAAACAAAGTGTCTCTAGCAACCTATGTTGCGCTATAGATTTTGTGTAACATGTGTAGTGATACCTATGATGTGCAGCATATGTGGCGCGATCTATGGTGTACAGCAGATTGTCGGCCGTAGATGTGGGGCACTAACAACAAAAACACAAACAACAACAATAACAAAAACACGCGCCGCAGGCACGAAACGAACGTCGTGCAGTGCGTGTGCTGCGGGCTGTTTTGGGCAAACTATGCTGAGCAATATATGTCGTGCAATATATGCTGTGCATCCGATGTCGCGCAGTATGTGTTGTGACGTCTATGCGGTTATGCATTATATGTTGTGCAATCGTTGAGGTTGTACGATCTTTGTTGTGCACTCTAGTTTTTGCCACACTTGTGGTCGCGCCACCTCTGTGATGAACTATGTGCTGCGAGCGATCCAACATCGCGCCGCAGGCGCGATTTGTTTCCCGAGTGATCTATGTGGTGCAAACCAACGGCGGCGACGGGCGGCGACGAGGCGTCGACGGGGCGGCGACGGTGCGGCGACTGCAGCCACATAGCCGACAGACCGAAGACACGGCCTAGCTCTCTAGAACAGAAGTAAGAACCCCTAAGTGCAAGCACTGTATGGGGAAGATAACTATATATATATATACATACATACATGATTATACATATTACATATAGAAATGTATGTATGAATGCGCGTGCGTCTGTGAGCGCCTGCGTGTAAGCGCGTCTGAGTGCGAGTGAGTGTGAGCATGTGTGACTGCATATGAGCCAGTCTGAGTACGAGTGGGCTTGAATGCGAATGAATCAGAGTACGATTTGTCTGGGTATGAGTGGCGGATCATTGGGTCTCCTGAGGTTCCTGAGGCACAATGGGTCGCTCTGGGCGCCCCTGGATTTTCTGGAGCTCAGGGCCTCGTGGGGGTTCCGAATGTAACACGCCTGGTCGACCCCCATGTGAGAGCACCAAGCGCCGTGCTTGCTACGTCGCGATAGTCTGGCTCTGACACACCTCAAACGGCCATTCCATACGAGGTGCCCCGACAATGTGGACGCGAACGTGCCGCTGATTTCCCTCATCGTTTTTGCAACGCCACTCTGCGACGAGAAGAGCGTGTAAGACTTAGACTTGGCCCGTCACGAATCCGTCTGGCTCGCTGTCTCCAGCCCCCGACACCAGCACGGTTCCCAAAAATCATTGCATCGGAGCACTGTGTTGATGTGCGTGTTGTGTGTTGGTATGCGTTTTATTCAGATGCTGAGGTGTTTCGTAGTAAACCGAGGTAGGTTATACCAAGCTGCACCGTCGTAGGCTAGGGTGTATACAATGTGCTGATGATGCCCATTGTGAGCCAGAAGCCGAGGCGGCTCATGCCGAGGAATGTATTCGTAAGAGACGGGCCGCTCTGGGTTACGGTGAGGGAAATTGCGGCGAGCTACCTACCACAAATAGCGTGGGTGGTCAGATCCGGTATATGATTCTCCGCCAGTTGACTAAATCCCCAAGGTTTACCAGGGACAAGTGTTGGGACTGGGGCGGCGGCAAACATGAGGGCTGGCAGCATCTTCGCCATTTGATCGTGCATCCTGCACCCCCCCCTCCCCACACGGTAGGCTAGCGCCCGCTGACACGGCGGCGACCCCAGCGCGTGCGTTCAAGGTTGAATTCCGCCAGTTGCCCGCAATCGGCCAGTATCGAGCGAGCAGCGCCATCAAAAAAGACGCGATCGTTCAAAGCCGGACGATCCCGGTGCCAGAGACCGACGCCGACGTCATCGCGGCACAAGTTTGCCGCATCGCCCAGTCGCCGTCGCCAGCAGCAGCGACGGCCACCGCGATGACTCCGCCGACGGTCATCTGCGGCGGTGGCCTCGGCGGCGGCCTTGGCGGCGGCCACGGCAACGGCCACGGCAACGGCAGCTGCCACGACGACAGAGGAGGCAGATGAGGAGGATGAGGGGAAGGAGGGAAGAGGAGGAGGAGGAGGAGGAGAGGACGACGACGACGAGGAAGAGGAGGAGGAGAGGAGGAGGAGGAGGAGAGAGGAGGGAAGAGGAGGGGAGGAGAGAGGAGGGAGGGAGGGAGGGAGGAGGGAGAGGGAGGAGAGGGAGGAGGAGGAGGGAGGAGGAGGAGGAGGAGGAGGAGAGGACGAGGGAGGAGAGGAGGAGGAGGGGAGCAGGAGGAGGGAGGAGGAGGGAGGAGGAGGAGGAGGAGGAGGAGGAGGAGGAGGCGGCGGTTGCGGCGACAGCCTCGGCGGCGGCCCTGGCGACGGCAGCTGCCACGGCGGCGGCTCTTGCCCTCGGCCGCTTGCCTCCACGGCTGCAGGCGTCGCCTGGGTTCCCCACGCTGGGGCCGCGGGCGGCATGCTGCTGGCCGGGCTGTCCTCTGGCGCCTGCCTGCTGGTGGACGCAGAGAGGGCCACCGTGCTGCAGAGCATGGCCGACAGGGTCCCGCACGGGGAGGGGGGACCAAGCAATGCCAGACCCCCTCGGGTCAGGAAAGGATCGCGACGGGAGGTTTTTTCGTCATTTTTGGCCTTGGGGGCCCTTGCCGGGCCTCGGGACCGTCAAAAAGTAGCTCAGGATGAGAAACCAGTCCCGGAGAATGGGTCTAGACCTTTGGGGGTCGACGTAGTGAAAAAACATGACGTCGTGGGTCTGGGATTGAAGCATAAACATCGCCATGGAGAGAACCGGGTCTTGAGGGAAACAGGCCCTAAGGTGGTTCACGGTGCTTGGCTTCCAGGGGCCCTCCACGGGCCCTGGGACCGTCAGAAGACGAGTCAGGACCGAGAAATTGGTCGTGGGAGGAGGCCCCGGGGTCGAGGCCCCCATTTCCCTCAGGACCCTGTTCTGTCATGCCAAGACCTCAAATTTTCGTCTGCGTGGATTTTTCGGATCGGCGCTGAGGCCCCCATCTGGGCGGCGCCTCCAGCGCCGCCCACGGCGCGCTTCGCACGCCTTGAGAAAGGAGTCCAGCGCAGACCCAAGAAACCCGCGAGGACCTTCCAAGGTTTCCGTTTATGCTTCTTTCTTTATCTTGCAAGACTAGGACCCAGACCTCCGATGGCACAACAAAGACAACAATCAATCGACCCTCATGCACCATGCTTCTAGGTGCCACATGCATCCATCATGATGCCATCCCCTCTTGTGGGAACAGTATGACGAGAAAACGATACTCTCACACCCTGATCTGCCGCCCGAAGAGGTCAAGCCAATACATCTCCTGAGGCAACTTCCCACTTCCAACTCGCACGACACATAAATTGTCCGGGCGAAGGACCCAACCCTAATCAAGCAGCTTCGAGTATCGCGGGGCAGGTGAGACAGAGGAGGGGCCAGAAAAAGGATTGCGGGGTTGATTGGGAGAGAAAGTCCGCTTGGCTCGCGGGGGGATGCATTGTTTGGCGCGAGTTCCGCGCACCGCCATTTTGTGCCCGTTTCCTTCCCAGCTCTTTCCCGCCTCCCTTTTTTCCCAACCATCCTGTGGTGTTGGGTCCTCGTTTTGAAGAGACAGTGCCCCGCGTCCTCCTTCCTTCCTTCCTTCCTCCCGCTGCCTCCTCCCCCCTCCCATCATCATCATCATCATCATCAACATCATCATCATCATCATCATCATCATCATCATCATCGTCGTCATCATCATCATCACCATCATCGTCACCGCCATCACCATGATCATCATCGACATCATCGACGTCATGATCACCACCGTCATCATCATCGTCATCGCCATCACCCAATTCGGCACACCCCTCACACGTTTCGTGGCCCCATAGGGAGCTCCACCGAAGGCCGCAGTGCTGCCGCCCGCATGCGTCACGCACACCCAATTCGGCACACCCCTCACACGTTTCGTGGCCCCATAGGGAGCTCCACCGAAGGCCCCAGTGCTGCCGCCCGCATGCGTCACGCACACCCAATTCGGCACACCCCTCACACGTTTCGTGGCCCCATAGGGAGCTCCACCGAAGGCCCCAGAGCTGCCGCCCGCATGCGTCCCGCACACCCAATTCGGCACACCCCTCACACGTTTCGTGGCCCCATAGGGAGCTCCACCGAAGGCCCCAGTGCTGCCGCCCGCATGCGTCCCGCACACCCAATTCGGCACACCCCTCACACGTTTCGTGGCCCCATAGGGAGCTCCACCGAAGGCCCCAGTGCTGCCGCCCGCATGCGTCACGCACACCCAATTCGGCACACCCCTCACACGTTTCGTGGCCCCATAGGGAGCTCCACCGAAACCAGTGCTGCCGCCCGCATGCGCACACGCACACCCAATTCGGCACACCCCTCACACGTTTCGTGGCCCCATAGGGAGCTCCACCGAAGGCCCCAGTGCTGCCGCCCGCATGCGTCACGCACACCCAATTCGGCACACCCCTCACACGTTTCGTGGCCCCATAGGGAGCTCCACCGAAGGCCCCAGTGCTGCCGCCCGCATGCGTCACGCACACCCAATTCGGCACACCCCTCACACGTTTCGTGGCCCCATAGGGAGCTCCACCGAGGGACCCAGTGCTGCCGCCCGCATGCGTCACGCACACCCATTCGGCACACCCCTCACACGCTTCGTGGCCCCATAGGGCGCTCCATCGAAGGCCCCAGTGCTGCCGCCCGCATGCGTCACGCACACCTAATTCGGCACACCCCTCACACGTGGCTTCGTGGCCCCATAGGGAGCTCCACCGAAGGCCCCAGTGCTGCCGCCCGCATGCGTCACGCACACCCAATTCGGCACACCCCTCACACGTTTCGTGGCCCCATAGGGAGCTCCACCGAAGGCCCCAGTGGCGGCCCTCACATGCGCTTCCGCCACCCATGTCGGCACACCCCGCACGTGTTTCATGGCCCCATAGGGAGCTTCACCGAAAGCTCCAGTGGAACCCATCTCGGCACACCCCTCACACGTTCCGTGGTCCTATGGGGAGTTCCACTGAAGATGAAACCCACAACTGCGGTACTCACAACTGCATATGGTTGGGTTCTTCGCCAGGCTAATTTCCAGTGTGCGGCGTTGCGTTCCTGCCCGCGGTGGCCCGAGCCCTGGGCCCCGCCGTGTTGTACACATTTCTTCATCCCGTACTGTTCCCCTTTTTTTTCCGTGCGCCCAGGTGACCGCGGTTCTGAGCACTCCGCATTGAGGAGCCCCCGCGACGCGCGCCAGTCGCCCCGAAGGAGTCCTGGCGACGCGCGCGGGTTGCCCGCAGCACGTACCAGAAAGACGGGTGGCTGACAACGGGCAAGGCGCTGAGCAGATCGCGCGGGCGTCGGGCGGCTCCTAGAGGCGCGGCGCAGGGGAGTCCCCGCGTGCCCAGTGTGGCGGGAAACACGTGGACGGCGCGCCTTCGGTGGAGCCCCCTATGCGGCCACGAAACGTGCGAGGGGGTGTGCCGAAATTGGAATGCGGCGGGCGGGGAACCGCATGCGAACTTTTGCCGCCCGGGCAATCGGTGGAGCTCCTCACGGGGCCGCGAAACGTGTGAGGGGTGTGCCGAAATTGACATGCGGCGGGCGGGGAAACGCATGTGAACCTTGCCACTGGGGCCTTCGGTGGAGCCCCCTACGGGGCCACGAGCGTGTGAGGGGGTGTGCCGAAATTGGCATGCGGCGGGCGGGGAAACGCATGCGCTCCCTGCCGTTGGGGCCTCGGTGGAGCTCCCTACGGGGGCCACGGAACGTGTGATGGGGGTGTGCCGACATGGATCTGCGGCGGGCGGGGGGCCGCATGCGAACTTTGCCACTGGGGCCTTTGCAGGCGTTCCCCACGAAGCGCGTGCGGAGTATGCCGAAGTGGTAGACTGGTGCGGAGAGCTGAAGGAAGGATGGGGAGGAAGGGGAAGGAGGGGGAGGAGGAGTGAGGAGTGAACTCGGGGCGCTGTTTGCCAAAACGAGGACCCAACTCAACAGGAAGGTCGGGAAAAATGAGTGCGACCTTAGGGAACGGTGAGGATTCGGAACACGAAGGATTCGAGCTCCAGGAGAGGGAGGCAGTCTATAGCATACGTAAAACAGTAAGGATTCCAGCCCAATTCGAGTGGCAAAGTATAGGGACATTCGTAAACACGCATCAAGGGTTCGAGCCCCAGGACAGCGAGAGAGAGAGAGAGAGAGAGGAAGAGAGACAGACAGACAGTCTACAGGAACATACGTAAAACACCGGATTCGAGCCCCAGGAGAGGGGCGGTGGAGCCCTTGGGGGCAAAGCCTAGCCAGGGGGCGAAGCCTACGGGTGGCCGCAAAGCACTTCCCGAAAAAAAATCCCAATACAGAAAAGCGCCTCCCAGGCCTCCTGGGGCGGGGGGACCGAAAAGCGCTCCCCGAACACATATCCCAGAACAGAAAACTGTTGTTTGGGGCCTCCTGGGAGCGGAGGGGTCGAGAAGCTCCACGAACAAATAACAGGAAATGCTTCCTGGGGGCTGGAGGGCCGAAAAACGTTTCCAGGTCAAATATCTTTGGATCGTTTTGGGATTTCCTGGGGCCTCCGCAAGTAGCGGCAAGACTGCTCTGGATATTTCCTTTATGCTGCTAAATTAATGGGAAGTCTCAGGCGACATGGCCGTTCTGGCACTCGCGAGTAGCA